>OY720443.1:52363645-52404620 GCA_963082915.1 Dolichopus griseipennis | reverse complement strand
AAATGGCATTCCCTATACATAATGCCCTAGTCCCTATTATCAGTTTCATTTATTATCCCAATTCCAAATAATAGTATTAAAGTCATTTGATTTTAACTTCTAAGCATTTAAATCAACACTTACAACGAATCCAATACTTTGCATAATTTTTTAAAATTACTCTAATAAAATAATTGAATATGGTTACGCCTAACCATATAACTGTAAATATAAAAGACGTAACAAGAATGTTATAATTAAAAAATTTAAATACAATAATAATAATAAAAAAAAACTGTAATAATTATTTTTCAAAACATTGCGACTTTCAAATTATCAGAATTGTCAACATTCGTTTTATTTATAGTACATAGTTTATTACACAATATGAGGGTTTACTCTCTTTTTTTAATTGTAATTTGTAATTGTCCAGATGAAGTTCGCGCGATGCAATATTGATTATTGTAATATAAAAGAAATATTTTTAAATATCCTAAAAAATATTTTAAAATTTAAAAAAAAAAAAAATAAACACAATAAAAAAAAACATCAAAAAATTAAAAAATAATAAAAATAACAGCAAATAATTTGTAAAAATTGGCCTGTGCGAGTCAATCTCAATTTTATGACTTTTGCTGCTGCTGACAGCACGTAATAAATATTTTTACCATTTTTGCACTGTCATAAAAATAAGTTTTTTTTTATTTTTTTTTGTTTTTTTTTAATTTTTACTGTCAGAAAATCAGATTTTTATTTTATTTTGCTATTATTGTGTTGTTTTTTGTAGTTTTTTTTTTTTTTTTAATAAAGGGAGTGTTGCTCTTTTTCTCCAAATTAGTAAGTGGTGGCGATATAGTATAGTACGCGTTATAGTGATGGTGTAATTACTTTCACGATAATAAGCAAAAAAAAAAGAAAAATTGTGAATTGTTTTTGTTTTTGTTCCTTAAACGGATCATCGCATTATTTACAATAATACCATATCTGACACTTTACGTTTATCGTAATTATGTACGATATTTTTTTTTTAAAACGTATTTAATATTTTTTTTTTTGAATTTCACAAAAAATAAATTAAGCCGTAAATTTACAAAGAATTATTATTAAAAATCAGTACAGTACCTACAATTTAAATAAAAAACAAAATGACTCAGTTTATAATTTAAGTATCATTTAATGTAGAAATGATGTTTAAATGTAAAAAAATATAAAAATTATAAGAATTATCACGTTTATCGTTTTTTTTAAAAAAATTCGATTGTTAAATAGCAGAGTATATTGGTTATATATATATATATTATTTAAGTAATTGTAATAATATGTAAGTATGTATTTTGAATGATAAAGGATTTCGTCTTAAATTAAGTAATTTATATTGAATTTATTATTATGTTTTTTTAAGGTGAATTGAATTCACAATTTCTTGTTCATTGTCACAAAAATTTAGTAAAATTGGTTTTAACCTAGTTTACTTGAAGTGTTTGTGTGAAAGAATGTCGTGTACTTTATTAAAAAATAATAATAGTTGAGTTCGAAATTAGTGTATAATATTCAAATTGGGGGAAGAAAGAGATTAATGTTTAATTTATTTGTCTGAATCTAGTACTTCTGACATTTCAAGTCTCAATCATTTTCAGAATTGACTCATATAAGTAATAGTTTACAGTATTAGATTTGTATTTATATTTAGATATAAGCTGGTCATTTCATTAGATAATTTGAGATGATATTCTGAAATTAGAAAGAGACGAATATATAATGTAAATTGGAGAGACTGAGAGTAGCTCCCTGTGAGAGGAATACTATACAGATTATGAATTATTATTAAACAATTTTATATTTCAAATATTTTTAATAAATTTCAAGTATTAAACATCAAACGTCAAAATACAAACTTCAATATTCAGAAAAATTTAAAATAGTGTGCGAACATTTTTTTGCGTGGAATACTTATGTAGTATAAAATTCGACCAATGCGTAGTGATTAGCACGTCGGCCTTTCAAAATGAACGTGTTTTGGTTCTAACCCTGGTTAGATCATATCTAATAAAAAAAATATAATTTATAATATATATCATAATAGCACCCTACATTTCAAATTGGAAACAGAGTCTACATATACCTAGCCCATTGATGTACCACGGGCCTAATAAATAAAAAAATATATAGAAGAATTTTTTGTATTTAATAAAAATACCCACCACTAGTATAGCAAAAAGTATTCAGAAAAGCATCAACTGCTGGCCCACATACATAAAATGTAACCGTCCGTATAATGCAGATGTATTTATTTTTATATATAATGCATTATTATAATAATAATAATAATAATAATAATTATAATAATAATAATAATATCATTTTTTAGCCAATATTTATTGCTACTATCCCGATAATGCTGATATATCGAAGTAATGAAAATCAGCCTATATGAATATGCTAATGAAAAGTCAACTAATTGTTGGTGTAAGATTAATTATTCTGGTATGCATAAAATCATCTCATTTCTAATTCATGCTTATGTCATTCTGATAAATTTCAAGATTTTTAGTAGGTACTTGTAAAATCAAAGTAACTGCTTACTTACTACCATTTTCAAAAATAATATAAAATAACCAATATGTATATATTTTTAAATATATATAGCAAATACAACAAAGTATTTAATAAAATACATTGCGACCTAACATACCTACCAATTTCAATTGTAAAGTCAGCCGCTAATTGTTACTGACATAATATGTTGTCATTAAAACATAAATTACATTACAAAACAAAAAAGTTCCCTATTTTTGTTGTTCTTTTTTTGCAAATTTTGACACACAGCAGCACATGTCATTTTTTTTTTGTTTTGTTTTTTAACATTTTTATCTGAACAATCAACAGAAGAAACTTTTTTTTATATCTGTTTTATTTAAAATAATTTTATTTTTATTTTTTTGAAAAATACTTTTTTATTTGCGATTTCCTTCACTTTAAAATTTTTTTTTTTATTTTATTTTAAGTTTTATTTCTTCTTAAGTTTTAGCATCCCACGCTAATCCCCAGATTTAAAGTGTGTTCATCCTTTATTTGCGCAAAAAAAAGTAAGAGAAAAAAAAATCTGAATATCAGTAGGTAATAAAACCAAAGAAATTTTATGTAAATGTAATATTGACAACCACGAAGACAACAAGAGACAACATATTTGAAGTCACACAAGTCACATATATGACAACTATGTCAACATTTTTTTTTTCAATTTAAAAAAAAAATAAAATCTTATGATCAGGTTATAAGAAAAAAAAATCCGAATTTAAAAATATTCAAATATTATAAACGAATTTAAATTTTGAAAAAAACGAGGAAGAGTGTAGTAGAGTACACTGTGTTAACTCTGGGATACCCGTATATCCTATAATTTGATTAGTTACTTTTGGCAAAATTTTAAATACACAACTGATTAGACTTTCAGTTATGTACAAAAGAAAATATAAGTTGAAAGACAGCTCTTTGAACCTCTTTAACTAAACCAATTAAATTGTATTCAGACGTTTGCCATTAAAGTTATCGACTATTGACAAAATTCAGACATCCAGCTTTAGTAGGTATAAAGTAATTTTCATATAAAAGAAGAAGTTTTATGACAGCTACTCGAATCCACTACAGTTGACCAGCCAAATGTGGTACAAACTTTGACTATAAATTAAACTACTTTTGGAGAAATTTCAAATATCTTGCTTTACCAAGTATAGTTATTTTCATATAAAAAAAGAAGTTGTTAGGCAGCGATTTAAAACTATGCAATAAATAGGCTGGATTTCAATAGCGAAGATGTCAATTGCCTAGAAACAAATTTGTGAATTTCAGAATCCTAGCTCCTTATGAGTTATTTTGCGGATATCCGTACAGACGGACATACTTATAGCTAGATCGATTAACTGATCCTTTGATCCCGACCCGATCCATACCATTGAGTCTTTATCCAATTCCTCCTCCTTCTCAGTGTCACATACGTAATGGCAAATTTAGTATACCCTTTAACTTAAAGTCATACGGGTATTAAAAGTAGATGATCGAATAAAGGAAAAGTAGTGAGGGAACAGATGTGCAGTGAAATGTATGTTGAAAATTGAAATTATATATATATGGAATACATTATTAAGTATTGATTCCATTATCATTCGATGTTAACTGAAGTATTTAAATTTGGAAATCTTCTTCATTCGATGTTTATTTAATCAATCAGTAAAAAGTGGGAGAAGATACGACAGTATAAAATTCCTCGAATTTTAAATTGAGTATATACAGTCAATAATGGTTACTCTTTGCTCTAATTTAAGCACCTTAAAATGAAATCCATTAGCAATGGTTATTTCTTGAATCGAAGAGATACTTTTAACTCCTATGAAAGTGGTGTAGAGGTTTATTATGCAGATATAAACTATGCATTGTAAACAATTGAAATCAATCTGGATGTTAATATTATTTAACTCTGGCGCTCTTACAAGGAAGAAAAACCCATATCTGAAAAATTTCGATCTATTTTTGTAATATCCTTTACTTTACTCCAAGGATTACTAACTAAAACTAGAAAAAAATAAATATAAAAGTTAAAACGAGCCTGGCTACAATTAACGGTAGAGAATATATTTCTTACTGTTTTCATCTGAGCAATCCGGGTTCGAGTCCTAATAAAAGTATAAGAAACTTTTATTGATTTTTGACTCAACTACTATTCGCCATTGGGTTCAAATTAATGTTACAACCAATTATTTCTTTAACAGGAATATAAAAAAAAATAAACAAATAATTTAATTGAATAATAAAATTCGCAGATACAAAAATGTCTTATATTCCAATTCTAATAATAAGAATATATAATATCCCCCGTTCCAACATGCATCTATGGCATATAGATAACCTTATTAGTCTAACATTAGAACAGTTAGGATTTAAAATAAGAATAATGCATTAGAGAGCCTTTATGTTGGAGCTGCGATAAGTGATAAGAGCATCGACAAGAGCATGGCGTAGAAAATCATATACATGCTTTAAATAAAGGTGCTTATATTGGAGCATGACTTTGCTAATCGATAAACAATGTAAATTTTTTACGCTATACTCTTGTCAACACTCTTATCACTTGTCACAGCTCCAACATAATGGCACCCTAATACTTTGTTCTTGTTTTAAATCCTAACAGTTCTATCGACGCTCCTCACTTATCGCAGCTCCAACATAAATGCCCCCTTAATGCCCTACGCTTAGGGAAATTGAAATAATAGGAATACTTCCGTTATATTCGATCAAAAAAATTGATTTCAATTCAAAAAGAGGTTGAGTCACACAGAATTCTACTGTTATACTGTTTTAGAATATGCTGCACATACTGTTTTAGAATAAGATTTATACAGAATCTTTATAAAATCTATGGAGCTTCGATTTTGAAAAAAAACTTTTAAGATTTACTTTCCTGTAGGAACGGAAAGCCATCAAACTCATATGAATTAATTACAAATTGTTTGTAATTGTAAAAATTACAGATTGAGATCAGAAGTAAAATAAATTATGTTATGACTAAAATATAGGTTTAACTGTATTTTTTAACTGTATTTTTAGTATTCATATAAATAGTTGAACTAAAAAACAAAAACATTTCTTTTTTTCTTTTTTATTGAATATTGTAATCTGGGTAAGGCACATACAAAATTGCAAATCCTGTGACTCTTTTTTTTTGTTTTTTTTTTTTTAAGGTTAAAATGTCAGTTATAAAAAAAAATAAACATTTTTTTGGTTATGAACGGTTTTTTTTTTTTATAGCCAATGCCTGACTGATTGTTTTTAGAGTTTTTTTTTTTTATGATCATGTGCTCGACTTTTTAATACTAAAAAAATAAAAATTTTATTTATATTTGTTGTAAAAATATTTTTTTGATTACATTTTATTACTCTTTGCAAAAAATAAAAAAAAATTCTTAAAATTTGGTGAAATTTTTTTTTGCAAAAGAAATTTTTTTTCTGATTACAGTTAAACCCAAAAATTTTTATAGTGTTAAAATTGCATCATAAGAAATACAATAACAAAAACGAAATTAGGGTAGGAGTAAATATATATTGCTCTCATTTCAAATATTACGTAAGTCATGGTAATTTATTGCGATTGTTAGTTTTTAAGTGTAATAAAGGACATAATTGTGTACGTAAAATTTCAAGGTCCTGACGAATTCCAAAAACTGGCATGGATAATTATGTAATTTGTTCTTGTTTAATATTTTGCGAATTTTTTTTTATAATTTTCTAAGAAGTTGTAAAGTCAAATTATATTACAAACAAAATATTTGCAAAATCTATATTTTATTAGGTTGGCTTTTTTTAAAATTCGCGATTTAATTTTTTTTTTTAATTTATTATACGAGTACTTAAAAAATATACTTTTGGTTTTAGGTAAAAAAAGGACAATATAGTAAGAGATTTTGGAAAGTCCTGTAAATATCATTTAAAGGCTGATAAAGGTATGAAAGTATTTGTTTGCAGAATCTGCTGTCTGCAGTCAGAAAAGATAAAAATATATATTATTAATTTCTGACTGCAGACTCTTCCTCTGTTTATTTTTAAAACTTAAAATGCAACAAATAATTTATTAAGTTTTTAATGTAACAAATTTCCAATTTGCTAATATTTATTTTTTATGAAATTTGAAATATGCATCAGAAGGGATTTTACAGTTACATACAAAATTAAAGCATCAATAATATGTACAAGAAGGAATTTTACAGTTAGAAACGAAATCAGAGCAACAATAAAAAGTACTTGAAGAGTTTTTACAGTTAGATACAAATTTAGATCATTAATAGTATGCACAAGGAGGGACTTTACAGCTAGATAAACATTCAAAAATCAAAGTTTCAATAATGAGTACATGAAGGAATTTTACAGTTAGATACGAAATCAGAGACATCAATAATATAAACAAGAAAGGATTTTACAGTTAGAAACAAAATCAGAGCTGCAATAAAAAGTACTTGAAGTGATTTGACAGTTAGATGCAAGACCTGAATTTCAACAATATGAACATGAAGGGATTTTACAGTTAGATACAAGATCAGATCTTCAAAAATATTTGCATTGAGAGATTTTACGGTTAGATACAAAATCAGAGCATCAATAATATGTACAAAGAGGGTCTTTAGAGTTAGATAAACATTCAAAGCTTCAATATTGTATAGGTACATGAAGGAAAAATTCAGAGCTTCAATGATATGTACCTAAAGGGATCTTACAGTTACATTCAAAATCAGCGTTTTAAAAGTATTTATATGAAGAGACTTTACAGTTAAATACAAAATCAGAGCTTCAAAAGTATATACAAGGAAACATTTTACAATTACGCCAAAAATCCGAAATTCAATAATATTGTGTAAATGAAGAGATTTTACAGTTAGTTACAAATTCATAGCATCAAGAATAAGTACTTTGCGGGATTTTACATTTAGATACAAAATCAGAGCTACACGTTTTATTGTTGAAAAGGTATGCGTAAGTAATAACTGTATAATTTTAAAACTCTGTTGAATCCAAAATCCAAGGTAAACCTTTTTTCATAACTCTGGTTTTACTATAACCAAATCTAAAATTTCTCCTAATTAACTTCATTTATCTACTTTGTACAAGTTAATTAAAGACTTTCGACTCTGGAATCTCTGGCAACTCACCGTTTGATACTTGAGTAAATAAAAACTTTGATTTGCATATGAGTTGTTCAATCTTATAATTTATTGAACCCATTTACAATAAGTCTAATCTGCATAAGATTAACTTAAATTAAAATGCAAAAGATTTAATATTAGCAGAGCTTCTTTCATCCTAGAACTTATCTGGAAATTTTATCTATATTCTCATAAAATATAGTCTAGTTCCTTAAGATTTGAATAAAAATTACGATTTATTTATTTAAAAATAAAACTTTTAACATTTTAATTAAATTTCTATTCCTATAATTAAATAAAATTTTTTCTCAAAATTTCCCAAATTCTGATCAATTAAATGTAGGTACTTCTCTTTATTATATTTTTAAATTGCTTGAATACTACCATTAAATTAAATCTATAACCACAACAATTTAACCCTTTTTAAATAAAATGTATTTAAAAATAAAATACATTATAAATAAAATAAAATATAAAAATTAAAAAAATAAATAAAAAATAAAATTCCATAAAAGAAAAATAAAAAAAAATTTATTTTTTTGGAAAAGAAGTCAAAAGAATAAACGAAACATTAATGGATCAATTCATTTATTATTTACGCGTTTAAATATTATTTTCTATAGACGTTTCAGGTACGCTTACGCTTTGTATTTGTAACGAGTTAATTTGAACCTTTTATGACTGTTTTTTGTTTTTTTTTCTTTTTATTATTTTTGTATTTAAAAAACTGGGCTTTATTTTATTATTACAAATAAATTCTCTTTAAATATAAATTTTTTTTAAACTCTTGAGAAGAAATAAGAAAAACGAAAAAAAACGTAAAACGAAGAAGAGATGAATTATTGCTGTGATGTGAAATTGTGAGGAAGTACAATGACTTCCAATTAAACCCGAATAAATATTTCAGCACTTAGCACCATTTTTTTGTTTTTTTTTTCTTTTAATACAGCTGATAAATACACTTATTTTGTATTTTGTTAATATATGAATAAATACCTATATATATATATATACGTGGTGTATTTTAGGTGTATCCATACCCATTATTTGGGATTTGTTTTTCTTATTTTTTTTTTTTTTTTGGCTGAGAAGATAAAGTACGGACTCAATTTTTTTTAATATACGCGATAAAATCCAATTTAAATAATAAAAAAAAAAATGTTTAAGAATTAAAACCAAATAAAAGTAAACTTTAGGAATTTGTTTTATTTTTTTTTTAATTTTGAAATGTTACAGAATGCTTTATTGGTACACAAACTTTACAATATAAGTACTTGAGATTTGAAGAAGGATTGATGGGTGAACAATAGAAAGTTAATTTCTCGAAAATTAGTTGATTGATTAATATATATAGCTTTAGTGCAAGAATAGACGCAGTTCAATAATTTAGAGGGTATTCGCCCAACCGTTTCAATTTTCAAATTAAGAACCATGCTCCCCTTAGTATAATAAGAATGAAGTAAATAGTAGGAATCTCGATCACTTAGATTACTTCTTATATTGTAGTTGGTTCAGATAGTTTACTCCTTAATTTGTCACTCGTGGGACTTTTTTTTAAATTTTTCTTCTAAATAAAATTATACTGTATGTAAGTAGGGAATTATTTTTAAATTGACTTACTTTAGACAATATTTATAAAATTGAAGCTGTAGCATCTGCTATTGTAAAGCGTAAATTTCTAGAAATTATGTGAGCTATATTAATTAATAGTATTTTATATATTACTCGTGAAAGAACTAAGATAAAAAAAGTGCCGCCCAACACTCGAAATTCGAGCAATTGTCGCAGTCAAATAAGTATTCATATTTATAAATAAATAATTGAGCCGCAACTGGTAATTTTTCCACTAAATAAACCACAAAATACATCTAATGATAATCTGCAAATACAATAAATATTAAAAGTCCTAGGACGGCTTCCGAACCTCTCCTACCAGCATTTGAAACTACCACAAGGCTAAAGAGCTTAAGGTTAATAGATTATGAAGCTAATAGCAATTACATTATTTCCAAGAATTAAATCAGCATTTTGAATATGAAAATGTTAACTCCAATTTTATTTCAAAAATAACATGAATTAGTATTTTATTTCGAATTTAGCAGGAATGTCCCACGCACTCCTCCCTTAATTCCATTTTTTTTAAATTTTTTTAAATCTTTATGTAAATTGATTTATTTCACATTCGAAATTAATGATTTCTAACGATTGCCCTTCAACCCAACAAAAAATTTGATAGATTCTATATTTGATTTCTTTTTTTCATAAATTTTCAAAGATTTAATGATCAAGCGGATCAACGAAAGAATATAAAAAAAAAAAAAAAAAAAACAATATAGATGTTGTAAAAGTCAACTTTATTACCAGTTAAATTCTGATTTTTATATAACTTACTTTTGTCCAACTTTTATTTGATCATATAATTATATATAGATATTGTATTATAGAATGTAATGTATGTATAAAGGTTTTTAACTAATCATAACTTCGGCATCTTTAACTCTTATGTTTTTTATGATTCAATACCATTCTTTAATTTTTATTTATATCTATATAATTTATATAATACGAGTATATATACATTTTTTATATATTATCTTTTCAATTTTATGATTGTTGATCTGAATCAATTTTTGTACACTAATTGATAAGGTCAATGTAGTTTTATCTCTTTTTTAAAATTATATACCTATTACAAAAAAAAAATAAGTGATTCACATTCTAATACCTAGTTTAAAAAAAAGTAAATAAAATATTATGAATCAATTTGATTCATTGTCATTTTATATTGAATCTGGAATGTATGAATTGCCTTTATAAAAAACTGTATTTAAACTCTGGGATATATAACAATGTAAAAGAGTTAATTTTAGGCTTAAGTTTATTTAAATAGAACTTTTTTTAATACAATAGCAATTTATATATTAAAAAAAAAATAAAAAAAAAGTATAAAATAATATTAAACAATAGAATGAATACAATTTTAAGAGGTTTATTGACTTATTGAATTTAGGTAGAAATAAAACAGAAATCAAATCAAATCAAAAAAAATTAAATGACTTCATTTAAAAGTCATAAAATATAATTCAATACAAAAAACAACTAAACAAGTGATGAAATAAACCAACGGTTGTTAAAAAAGTACATAAAACCAAGAGACCTTCAAGTTTAAGAATACTATTAAACATATTGAATGTTAAGGAAACTGTCGGCAGGCGAACATGGCATTGTTCTCACAAATAAAAAAATAACGCCCGAACGCTTTCTGCATAACAATGTTTCATAGTTTCTAAAACTTAGATAAAAAAAAAATATTTTTAAATTACTCATTCTTATTTTCGAAAATCCAACTCCTTCAAATTAGCCTAATTTCAATTTAGAAAATATAAGGGATTAAAAATTTTGCAAAATCTGAGTTTTGCATAACAGTCACACACTTCGTAAAGAGCCAGGGAACAGATTTCAAATACAGAATTAAAATATCAAATGGTAACACTGTATATATTTATTTTATAAAGCTTATCAAAACAGCTGTTGTTTGACGTTTCCAGATTGAGATACACCTTCGAAACCTTGTGCTAAAATAATTTTAAAATAGAACTTTTTTCGAATTGAGTAGGACTGTAGCTCTGTAATGGATGGGGCTACAGAAAACAGCTGTTCCATCAAAATAAATTTTTTTTGAAATACCTTTTCATATAGTTAAAATTGTTTTACCTTATGTTAGAAAGTGTAGAAATTTTTTAAACACCCAGATAGACAAACAAACAGACGGACAAAGTGAACATCCAGTCCGGCAGACAGATGGACAAAGTTTTCAAGAAATTTGTTGAAAATACGCTAAAAATGAAACGTAAATGTACTCGTAATATGTTAACCAAAAAAATTTGGTTTTTCATATGAAATCAAATTTTAATTAAAATGGAAATTTTAAGTAATTTAATTAATCTAAATATAACAAAGGTAATTAATTCATAAAAATCAGGTTGACAATGATTTTCTTTTATAAAGAAGTTTTTTGTTGAATCATTTTTACAATACAGTGTAAAACAATAAAATAATATAGGTATTGATTGTATAGAACAGTATTGGTTTTTTAAAATCACGTAAATTTAAGTGGTCACAAATTTATTTATTTTTTTTTTTTTTTTTTTGTCTTGGGGTAAGGATGGTGGAAATCGTCGAAAAATACTGAGCGCAACCACAGTTATGTGTGACTTTAACACACTAAAAACACCCGCCCTGTTTTGAAATATTAAAACTAGTCTTAGAGACTAACCATTAATTTTGCGCTACAAATTTATTAGGTAGTTTTTTTTTTAATTTTAATTAAGTTGTTTAATTTAAAAATTAATATTAATTATATATATATATATATATATATATATATATTTATATATATTATTGTAATAGGTTATGAATTAATAATTTAAAAATAAAATTTATAAAGTATAGAATAAAATTGGGTTATTAATAAAATTTAGTAAAAGGCGAAATATTTATTCGACAACTCAAGAGAATTCAGACTTAAAAATTTATCTGGCCATTGGGGTAGTGGTAAAGACTCCGCCTTTCATCTGAAAAATTTCGGGTTCAAACCGCGGTCAGATCTTATCAAATCAAAAAAAAAAAATCGTAAAATTGTATATTTATATCGTAATAGTTAATGTCGTAATATAAGATAAGATTTAGTATAAAAATATAAATAACTCTTATGTAGGTTAATAGATGGCGCACAAAAATAACATTTGTGTATTTACAATCTTATACAATAGCTACAGCTGAGAAATCAATAACTTAGTGAATACAACGATTAAAGAAACTGAAGCCTAGTCTAAATAGAAATGGTGAATGCACTCGGGAGAATATATCCCATCATCTAGTGAGACACAATGCCCCTGATAAAATTAAAACTGAATAGCTTACATAAATTGAGGATACATATATACCATCATACCATATATACCTGTTAGTCAAATCTTTAGGATCTTATGACTCACCAAATAGTATAGAAGTGGGCACACATTGGTAGAGGCATAAAATTAAGAATATTCTGGCTGGATTTAAATAGCGATGACGGTTATTGCAAAAAAACGAATTTGCGAAAATTTCAAGATCCTAGCTCCTTTAGTTTTTGAGTTATCGTGCGGATGGACAGACGGACGGACATACATAGCTAAATCGATTTATTTTTCGATTCTGATCCGATCCATACACTTGAGTCTATATCTACCCCCCTCCTTCTCTGCGTCGCAAACGTAATGGCAAATTTATTATACCCTTTGACTATATAGTCATACGGGTATAAAAATTATTGGAATTCAATATACAATATTGCCTTATCAATTATTTAAGAATATTATATACATGTTTTTTGAAAAGAAATTAATTAATTATTTTTCAATTATTATTTAAAATTTGTTAAAATGTCAAATCTTCAAATTCACAAATATCAAATTACGTAATTAATAAATTGAAATTTTTTGAAAGGCTGTCAGATTTTATAGATACAAAAAAGCTTTTGTATATGATAAGATTATTGAAATCACAAATATTATATTTAAGAATAAGGAAATTAATTATATTTTTATTATATAGATGTCAGAGATATACTATTTATTTATTAGTGTACTCATCTTCTCCAGTGATACTCAAAACCTCATTTTATTAAATAAATTTGTTTTTCATATATTTACTCTTATATTTTTTTTTATTACTTAAATTATAATTAACTCGTAATAATCGATCATAGCCCATAAAAACCTGTTATTTTCATGTATATAATTTAATTTATATACTATTCTAATATATTATTGCATTTTAATTAAAATTGTGTTTATGTTAATAGAATATTTTTTTTTTAATAAATAATAAAAATCAATTTATTTTACCTATCAATAATAAATTTTGTTACTTGTTATAATATTTTTATTAAATATTTGTGTGTTTAAAATTTAAATCTGTTTTCAATTGCCGGATATTATTTAATATTGATTATTACAAATATTGAGGATGCTCCCGAATTCATCTACCTTGGAAACATAATTAATTCAGTGCCTCCGAAAAAAATATAGAAAATAGGCTGAAATAAGCAAGAATGAAATTTGGAAGACTTTGGTGTGTATAGAAGGAGCCAAACATTGGTAGACGGAAAAAATTAAGATTATTCGACGCATGCGTGAAATCGTTATTAACATATGGTTGTGAGACAGGGATGGTAAAAAAAAAATGCATTGGAAAAAAATAGGTCTTGATAAGCAGGTATCTATGCGTAATATGCAAAATCTCCTAGGCTTGAAGAATTAGAAACGCAGAACTATTGAAAATTACTGGA
The DNA here is from genome assembly GCA_963082915.1 of Dolichopus griseipennis. Classification (NCBI taxonomy): domain Eukaryota; kingdom Metazoa; phylum Arthropoda; class Insecta; order Diptera; family Dolichopodidae; genus Dolichopus; species Dolichopus griseipennis. Next base: position 52,390,622 of record OY720443.1, on the reverse strand, counting down.
TAAGGAACAATAACCGTCCAAATATTAAGTAGAAAAATAAAGTGGACAAGTCACAACCTCAGAAAACCTGCAATCAGTTGACGGTCAGACGGTCAAACTCTTGAAAGACCCTCGCGGGAAAAAAAAAGTTGGCAGACCTCGTACCATGGCACAAAAGTTTCGTCAAAAAAAGATGGAAGACAGCCGCAAGAGTTTGGCTGAAACTAAGCAACTAGCTCAAACAGAGTTAGCTAGAAATGATTTGTAGAAGCCTAATGCTGCTAAGGAGAATTAAATTTTTGAGAGAACTAATTACTGAAAAATTTGTTGTACAATTAGCAAGAGACTATTTTTTTTTAAGATTTAAGTTTTTTTAGGTTAGGGATTTCGGATTTGTTTTGTCCAGCATATATTTAGGTTAAATAGTGATGTCAAGAAGGGCCAGCCACAAGTTTGTACCTCAGATTATCGAATTTGAAATCTTTTGAATTACTTTTTACCTATATTTTATTGATATAGTAATCAAAAAAATATAGGTAAGACTATATTACATCATTTCAACACTCCTAAAATTAAAATTATTCCTCAATACTTTTCTGTACATGTTTGCCACTTTTAAAGCCTATTCTTCAGTTGTAGGTTCATTAGCTAATAATCACTGACGTAGTCCCATGTGAATCTTCAGATCCACCGAAACTATGTGCCCAAATAAGTATTCAATTCTCACATAACCCTAATTTATTATCTTCATAAAGTGTACAACCTTTAAATTTGTATATATTACCATGTACCACTTGGAGTACTCATTAAAATCAGTTAAAATCAACTTAATATACAAAATATACTTACAGATTAATACAAACTGACAATTTAAAAAACGATTTAAATTCAATTGGATTTTTTTTAAAAAAATTTTATTCTTAAGATTTTTCTATATTTCATTTTCTAATTTTCTATGGATCAGGTCAGAATAATTTTTTTTTGGATTTTTGTTTTTTTTTTTAAGATGTTGAGCAAAAAAATGAAGAAGGTTTCTTTCAGTTAAAAACAAATGGCTGTTTAATGGGTTGGAGCTTGTGACATCATTATTCATTTGTGTATCTATATTTATATTTTATATTTTAAATTGATATTTTTTTTTCAATTAACATGTACGACGTGCCAGTTTGTCTATTTCAAATCTTGAGATGCAAAATATTTAATAAAACTAAAATAAAATAAAAACAAGTTGAAATATTTAAATGAATTAAATAATAGTAATAATATTAATAATATTATACAATATTATTTTTTATTATAATTTTTTTAATTCTATTCTTTCAACAAATCTCATCGATTTTTTTAATTCTATTGAATAGAAATGAAAAATTGCAAGATTTTATTTTATGTGAAAAATCATTACAGATTTCCTTTCAATAATTTATATACATTTTATACTAATAATAATAATATATATATATATATATATATATAATATAGAATTGAATAGAACAGGTATTGAACTATGTTGCAAGATAAATTTCAATTACGAATTAAAAATTAATAAGGTAATCATCATTTAAATATTCGATCTTCTCATCAATTTAATAATAATATAGATAATAATATATACAATATAAATATAAAAAAAACTCTATATAATATACTTAACTATTATATAAAAGTTTTGTATTAATTTTAATACAAATTATATTATTACTAATATCATTATTATTAATATTATTATTATTAGTATTATTAGTATGATTTTAATTTTAAATTGATATTATGATTATTGTAAAATTGTGAAAAAAAAAATACTAAATAATCAATTCATATATATCTATATATATATATATTATGGATATATTTAATATATATATATTAATAATATATAATACATTCTTAATGTATATATTTAAAATTATTTGTAAATATGTGCATATTGTAATAATTGAGTTAATCGTGTTGTAATATTCGCATTTTATTTTTCCTATATTGCATCTAAAACACATTCATTTTAGTTTCATTGAATAATTTAAATGAAATTTAAGGAATTCATGTGGTAATTTAAGATTGTGGTTATTATATTCATGTTATTATACTTATGTTGTTATGTTATGTTATGTTTTTTAAAATTATTGTATATTATATGTTTAGAAGTCATCTTTAGTAAAGCAGCTGAGTAGGTCAGTGATTAGAGTGTCGGCAAATACCGTATTTCAATCTCAACTCATCTGTCATTCGCTATTGGGTTTAAATTGAAGGCATGGCAAATAATTAATAATTCTTTATTTACATTATCAAACAAAACGGTAATATACGAATAAAAACGTATAAATAAATACAAGATGGCTTCTTCTTGCATAATGAGGTTTGTATTGTAAAGTCTCATTATTAAATTGGAGCCCATCTCTCTCTTCTCTTCTCTTCTCTTCCTTATATTTGGCACATCTGCAAGCCCGTTCTTTATTTGTGCAAAAGATGCATTCACACCAAATTTCATTAAAATAACTTGACATTCCCGAAACTCCTGAAAGCTAGACGTCCTAGTATCAATCAATTTATGAAAGCTACTCTTCATAGGTATTCATAAATAGTTAACGTAACATATTTGATCTCATTCAGCTGGTTAGAAAACGAAATTTCTCTAAAATTCTGGTGCTTTTGTATGGGAGCCTCCCGATTCCTTAACTTACTTTTTGTGATAAAAGCATTTATACAAATTTCATCAAAATCTGTTGAAATTTACGCGGGACATCGTGTTCACGCTCATACGTACAATTTGAATATAAAATTATTAAAATATATAAGAAATAAAATTTGAAATCTAAGACATTTCTACCTATTTTAAGGTCTAGTAGTACTATATCTTGTATTAATTGTATGGGAGCTCAGTAATAAAGCTAATAATATAGTAAGTGCAAAATACCGTCTCTCCTGTTAAAGTATATAAGTAGGTACATCAGAATTTTTATATGTAATAAGTTCATTAAATCAATTCTAAAGTATAAATGACATTACGGTTGTTGAGTAATTTCTAAATATTTTTAACTAGAAAAAATTCATTCCTCCATAGGTTACAGAATCGAAAAAAACAAAAATATATTTTTATTTTTGTTTAAATTAACTAAAGTGCTAATTAATTTGCTAAATAGTTTAAAATTATTTTATTTTAAAGTTTTAACATTATGAACTTTTTGACTTGGTTTTTTTTAGAAAGATAATATTTTAGTTTTTATTACGTATTAAATAATAAAATAATTTAAAAATATTCACTAAATATTTTATATTATTTATTGTATAATAACAAAAATTAGTCAAGGCACATTAAAAAAAAAATTAATAAATTAAAATATAATAAATGCTTTACATCCATTAAAATATTGCAATATATAATTATAATTTATTATGTTTTATTTTTACATATAGAAATGTAATTTATTTTCTTACAATGCTGAGTTAAATTTTTAGTGTAAAAAGATATATAGATATAGATTGAGTTCTATCTATAAGATGCTATTAAAAACAAAGTGTTTTAGGTATATTCAAATTACATTTTAAATTAAGCAAAAGGTAAGGAAACTTTGTTTCGATCATTATCAATATTGACATAAATTTAAAATGCAGTTATCTACAATTTACAGCTGTTATGTTTCTTGAAATTCGATCAAACTTTAAACAAGAAGCCTCCAGGTTTAAATTTATCTCAAGACTCAATATTTATCCGGCTGAAAGAAAAAAATGAGATTGTTCATATTGTTCTCAAAAATTATATTTATCTGAATCTTGATGTCGAAAACTTAAAACCGAACTATTTATTATACATAGTTTTCTAAAATAGTTTAATATCGGAACATTTTGAGATCTTAAGATACATTAAGTTTAAAAAATTTTAAATTTTCATAAAATTTAAGACCATCTTGGTGACCCAGCTATAACATAAAGAAATCTTGCATGATTATCACTAATTTAGTGACTATCATTTTATCATGCCACTGACTAGTAGGCACTCAGGTTATGAAATTGGGAATCTCTTGTAACATCTCCAATAGAAGCTCCAAACAAAGCTCAAGAAAGCAAAAACGTTTAGAATATTTTTTGCTGAAGTCCGGCTCTAACTCGAGCCAGTCATCTAACACTAATGAGCTCTCAAATTACAAAATTAAATAACTGATTTCGTATTTTAATTTCTCGGGTTGAATTTAAGAACAAGGTCACTTGAATACAGAGGATTCAAAATGGCGCATCTTAGTTATAATTAAAATCTTCATGCATTTTCAAAAGGTCAGTACCTTTTCTACAAGTTTGTAGTCCAATTTTAATGTTATTGATTCAATTCGAGCCTACATTAGTCATCCTCAGTTTAGTTCACAATACCGCACAATTCACAATCATCATGAATTAGTTCACAATATCACATTTTTCAACATAATCTTTTATTGGTATTCCTTCTAGTTTAAGTTATTAATTTTTGAAATTCCTTATATCTGATTTTTTTTTTTTTGTGTTTTTTTTTTGTTATTTTATAATTTTTTATTAATTTTTATTATATTTCAATGCTAAATTTAAAGCTTCATCTTCAATTTTGAAATGCCGAACAAATAATAACAAAAAAAAAAAAAAAAAAATAAAAACTCCATTTTAATAAATTTGAATTGAAAGTTTTTAAAAGAAGATTGTATTAAAAAACACGATCCACTAACTTAAAACTTAAGTTTTAATGCAAAATATAAAACAATAACAAAAAACAAATAACAACAACAAAAATAAAAATATCTAGAAACAAATAAATAAATATTAGTAACAATTCAATAATAGTTATGTGATTGCAAAAATAAATAAAAAAAAAACAAAAAACAAATCAATAATATATAATAATATAGTAATAATATGTTCAAGGTAAAAAGAGCATTACTGTAAATAGAGTTGAGGGCAACTAGATTTTGTCTATTTGATAGGAAATTCTTCTTCGTCTTCATTTTTTTTTGTTTTTTTTTTTTGTGATTTTTTTTCGCATTGATTAATTATTAAACAATTCGATCGATTAGTGTTTATAGGCTGATAAATCTTCTTCTTTTAACAAACAAACAAACAAACATAAGTTTTTTAAAAAACATCACTGTAATATCGTTAGTTACCTATTCATAAAAAAACAATAACAACAACAAACAAACAAATAATCAAACAAAATTCCAATTGTTTGAAGGCTATAAAAAAATAAATCTTCCAACAACCAAACAAAACTCCAAAGTGTTTTACAGATAAATTGATAAACATACATTTTATTTTCCCTCTCTTTTTATTTTTTTATAAAACTAATCATTTTTTTTTTTTTATGAATTATTAGGTATTGTAAGAAATTGAAATAATAAACTTTTTTTTTTTATTTTTGTTTGAAATCATTTAAAAAATAATAAAAAAAAACAAATCATCTTGATTATAATTAATGCCCGGAGCATATAATAACAGGGTTACATTTATCAGTAAGTTTTGGCATAAATTACAAAAAAAAGCAATAAATAAGTATATAAAACAAAAGTGATAGCACAGTTTAAGTATATAACACAATATTGTCTAGATTTAAAATAAAAAAAAAATAAAATTATTGCTAAATATCAATTAATTTAAAATTAGTTTTGTAATAAGTAATGTACAGTATTACAAATAAACCAATTAGATCTAATTTTAGACTAGGTGAAAAGTTTTCGTACAATTAAATTTGTATAGGGTGAATTAGATTTTATGAAACAAACGATTTCTGTATACATATCCTAACAAAACCATATAGGAGACAAAACAAGTTTCAAATATGGAACCTATACAAAAATTTCATGAAACAAAGTGGGTCGCACTTTAAAATATTAATATATAGGTACTGGACACCTTCGATAAATTTAATTTTGAAAAATAAAAAATGTTTGAGAATTTTAAACAAATATTCAAAATAAATTCTGAAATATGAAATCTTTTATAAGTTAGCCACACTTTTAAAATATGAAACATATTACCAAGCATGCATTTTGTTTCCCAGTACTGACAAATCAAAAGACTTAAGAGGAAAACTTGAATTTTCATATTAAACTTTAAATTTTCAATCAAATTCTAAAATAATCTAAAATATCTTTTTCTCCCCTTATACTCTGTTATAATGTGTAATTAAAATGCTTAAGAATCGTACAGCACAGGTAGTTTTCCGACTCCGTTTGCTATGAGGGAAATGGTTAATGTAAAATAAAATCCTCACTTGTGTAATCCAAGAACTTTAAGTTTTCTATTTTCTTTTAAAGGAAGGTTTCCTCGCTTTTTTTTAAAAATCTTTTAAAATCAACTAACTTTAGGCTTGGTTATCTTCTTCAGTTGTCTTAATCTGTTCATTTAGATATATTGAATCATTTGTTATATTATTAAGTTATCATATTAGTCCGTCGATTAAATTAGTACCACTGATACAAGATATTAAACGTATTAAACTTGGTTCAAATCAATATAATTACCTTAAAGGCAATATTCATGATTTTATTGACCAACTAATTCTTTAGTAATAGAAAGTTTTAGAAAAATTGAAGTTAATTATGAAAGAGTCAATTTTCAAAGAAATGTACTTAATATTAATTAAAATTGTATTTTTTGTTCCAGAACTCTTATACACCCTTAACCAATATTTTGAGTTCAATTTCCTATCAAAGAAAATCAATTTCTAAACTAAAATAAGAAGCATACTCTTTATTATATTAACAATATATTTATATCCGTATATATTTCAAATATTCTTATTATGGCAAAGAAAACTCTATGTGAAATAAAATTTATAGATATTTTAAAACAGTTTTTTGGAATGAAAAACCACAATTTTACACAAAACAATGAGTTGAAAAACCGCACTTGACACAAGTAATTATTACAATGTTAAACTTGTTTCTACATCATGTGGACACCTACTTTTTTTTTCCTACAATATCTTAAAAAAAAGATAAAAACTGTAAAAAAAAATAAAAAACAAAATGAAAAACTAAATTTTATTAGGTTGTTTAGATACTTAACATTATATATAAGGCAGGGTAAATATATAATTTTCATATATCAGTAAGAACAACGACAACAACTCTTCCGTATTGTTTTTTAATTATCAAACAGCGATGAATTGAATTTAACATTTATCGATATTGCACGGCAATACTTGGAATCTTCTCAAAATTTATATACATTGTTTTTTTTTTCAAGATCTTATCTAAATATTTGTAGTAACTATTATATGTAAAATATGTATATACATATTTATATGTAAATTTATTTAAGTTTAATTGAAAATATAAACCCTGTTAGAAATTGTACTAGAACATATATTTATACGGTTGGGATCACTTTGCAGTACAATTTGTAATTCTTTCATTCCAGAGTTTAGCCTAGTAAAGGGAGATGACAACGAAAATGCCCAATTTAAGTTTAATGTATTCAGCTAAAAAACTAAACTATATTTTGATTTAGAGGATTAAATAATTGAATTATTGGAATCTTTAAATTGTACTTTTAAATCATAAATCACATTTTAGTTTAAAATTTACACAGATCTTTTTCTTATATAGGTCAAATAACTTGACATACTTAAACTAGTGAATTACACTCTTCAACCAATCTGTCCAGACTGAATCTGCCGATAGACCAAACCCATTAAAACGCGGCTGTTTCTAGTATTATCTGACGTGAGCTCTAGAGTCGTGTTCATACGATGAAATATCTGGAAAAGATTATAAATAAGAGAATAGTTTAATTACCATACCACAAATGGGTTAATTGGCCTTACAAATAAATAAATAAATAAATTACCATACCGTAAAAGTACCGTAAATATTTTTTAGACATTTTAGATCTATGAAACTGATGTGAGCTCTAGAGTTGTGTTTATAAGATGAAATAGCTGTAAAAGATTATAATGACGTTCAGTTATCCCAATGAATTATAAATAAGGGAATAGTTTGCATACGATACCGTAAAAATACTGTAAATATGCATACAATACCGTAAAACATTTTTTAGACATATTAGATCTAAAATGCTATGTTCATTACAGAGTTTGTTAAGTGAATAGTTTGGAGTTGGTTTTTTAGTGATTCTGATTACCAATAAATCAATATTAGTATTTATTTTTATATACAAGTGCATAAAATAATTGGCAGCATTTAACAAAAAAATGCTTCAATGCACAACTCTTTCAAAAGAATTTTAACAAATCAAAACTAACAATAAAAAAGTTGGTTAATTTAACATTGATTGAATATATATAAAATATATTTATAAGAGAGATTATAAGAGACCTATAAAGCACTATTAACATTTATGTTGTTGAATTATTTGGACAGTTGTTTTCATCCTCAAAACAGAGTTTAAATTTGACCTTTGACAGACAGAAAATAACGCCTACGCTTAAACTTTTTTTCCATTTTTTTTCTTAAGGTCTTATAAAAACTTTTTCAGTTCCTTCAGTTCCTCGATACTTTATTCTTGTTTTTTTGTTTTTTTTTTTTAAGTATAAAAACAGCAATATAACAGTTGAAGAATTTTTGTAACTTGTTGTATTAATTTAACATTTTTCTATATTGTAGTTATAATATACATAGTATGGAAAGAGATTCATTAAATTACTTAAAATGTTTTTGATGTAGTTAAAATATTTTGTATACATATATTACATACATTAGAAAGATAGTAGGTACCTATTTAAATACAGTTATATTGTATACATTAAGTATATTAAGAAAATTTCTAAAAATATAGGTACCTAAAAAATAAAATACTAAAGGCGGTTTTACAATAAAATTAACTAAAAATTTAGATTATTTATGGCTTTGGAAATGCAAAATTGAGACTACATTTTATTTAATTAATGTGGACAAGATATGTTCAAATGACCTTATAAATCTATGCTTTATATTACGATTTAATTCAATTTTAAAATAATTAAATAAAACGAGCAAAATTATTGGCGCTATACCAATCTTTTGACTTTTAAAACCAGATTTCTAAAAAAGTGATCCAAATATTTAAACCTCGGAGAAATACTTGACATTTTATATTACATAGAGAATGTACTTTTCAATTCGCTAATCTTTAGAACAGTTACATTTAGTTTTGCCTCAAAAAAACTGAAATTTTGAATATAAGGTTGCCATATAACTTTACTGGCCTAAATCAATTAGTTTTGAGTATATCCGAAAGTTTATATGGCATTGGATAGCTGCTTCAACATTTTAAAATTTGTCAAATGAACCCCATTACATTCAGCTATTCGAAGCCTTGGTTTGATTCAAACCGAAAAACCTAGTTTAAATATTTTTTTCTTCTGCCTATATGGATCTACGAATTCATAGCTTTCGGAATAAGAAGTTTAATATAATAAAATATTTGTTAGAATAAGGAAAAATTCACTGAGATCACTAATTTTCAAATTTCCACAACCAAAAAGTCCAGTAATCACACAAAACAATTGAAATTTGTTGTATGAACCTGCGCACGTTAACTGCTTATTTAATATCTTTTTATGTAATTTATAAAATTAGCTAATGTCCACTTATTTGACACGGTTTAGAAATTATTTCAATTTTTCAAGTTTTAGCTATTAGATTCTTGCATTAGGTTCAGTACCACATAACACATAAAAACAACAACAATATAACCCATATATGTTATATACATATAATTGTAAAAGATGGCGCTGACATAGTTTTCATATTTAAAAATATATAAATAAAACAAAAATTTTACTTTTTTAATAAAAAAAACCTTCTAAAAACAAAATCAAAATTCTGACTTCACATTGGAAACTTCACAGGGCGAATTTTTAATCATAGTATGATAACTGGTTCCATTTACTGTCACAGCATTATCAACTTTATTCCTAAAGAAGTATGGGACTCTATAACCCTCTGTGATGTCACCCGACATAATGCTGTACACTTGAGGGAGTATAGTTGTCGCTGGTAAACAGCCTTGGGGTTTATCTTACCCTAAAATTTCATATATTGCTTATTCACATTCATTAAGATGGAAATATGCTTCATTACTCAGAATTACATTGTTCAGTAATTTTGAAAAAAAAAGTCAATAAAATTGAATAGCCATTGGGAATGTATGATTTAGTCCACTGCTCGTTGGTGTAAGTTTGCATGTTGGCTTAATAAGCGTCGATTAATAAAATCTAGAAAATAAACTAAGAAAAATATATAAACGAAAAGGGTATTAAGTTGTTAAACAACATGGTGACTTTTGCCGACCATTTAAAACATTCAACTATCCTTTAACTAATTTCAATTAGCTTGTGTCAGATTTATAAAATTCTTAACTTGTCAAAATTCCATATTGAACTTCCTTCAACTTCGATATCAACATTACTTCCATTAAAACAAATATATTAAACAGTCCAAAATTGAGAAATCATTTTAATTTGTAAGGCAATATTTTCAACACTAAACCTTAAATTGATTCCTCTTTTTCTCTAATTCAGTTCCAAAAATATTTTTGACAAATTTATGATTGATCATTTCGATGAAAATTTGTACTTTCTTTTTTATTTTTTAAGTCAAAAATTCTGTTAACAGCTTTCAAACATATCATACAATATTTTGTTTAATAAAATGTTTAGGAAATTGAGAAATTAAAAAAAAAAATATGAAATGCTGACACAATCACTTAACACTATTTCCTATTATTTGTTCCTTGAATTACAAAAAACAAAAAAAAATGTTCTGAAATTTGAAATTTTTGAATACATACTTTAGGTATTTCAAAGTGATTTGACAGCCGAGTACAAACGAATAAAAAAGAATTACTGAATTACATCAAATCACCAATCAAAAAAAAAAAGAAAAAGAATTACAAAGCAGACTCCCAAAAAAAAAAAAAAAATCAAAAAGTTTTAATTCAAAAAAAAATGTTGCTTTGCTACCTTCAGTGTACAATAACAATATGTATAGGTAGTGATTTAATTTTAACTGTTGCTTTGTTACTGATAAATTATTTTTTCATTCATAAAAATCTGTCAAATAAAATTTTCTTTTTTAAGAAACTTTCGTCAGTACAACAGCCGTCAGTTTAAATTACAATAATAAATAGGGTGGCCAGATGCGCTTAACCAAAATATACTACAAACTATTTAATATTTAATCTATTGATTGGATACTATGAACACAAATATAGAGAAATGTATTGACTCCTAGGTCGAAAATCTAGATTTTCAATAGATTACAAACTTTTGTTATTTAATAACTAAGCTATAAGGTTTTATGGCATAAAACTGTGGAACATATTAACAGAATTCAACTATCTCAAAACAAAATGATATGTAACATTGTGAGTGCCCCCTCGTATATTCGAAATTTCGAACATAAGGAACCAGAGATTCTTAATATTACCGATCAAATTAAAAAATATGCAGCAAAACATAAGCATATTCAAAACAGAGTGCTACGTAACATGGTGAGTGCTTCCTGGAACGTACGAAATTTCGACTTACATGGACTTAGAGATTCATAATGTTAGCGATGAAATTAAAAAATATGCAACAAAATATAAGACCCGCTTAGAAGGTCACATTAATATACAAGCGTCAAAATTGCTACTACCTTCAAATGTCAATTGAAAACTTAAAAGAACTAACTTCCTTGAATTGGCTATAAATTCAGATAATCCTAACAACTTGTTTTAATATTTTAAAACTGGGCTGCTGTTATTAGTGTGTTGAAGTTTAACATAACTTTGGTTGCGTGCAGTTTCCATCGACCTTACCCTAAGAAAAAAAAAGGATCCTGTTTCCACATTATTTTGCAGTTTGTGCATTGATATATTGAAGATTTTAATGGGGTATAAAATATGGTACCCTACCACCTCGACCTTGTGACCCATTGTGAATCCATTGACAATCCTTCTTTATGAATTTATAAGTAATATTTTTTATTTTGTTTTTTATGTAAATGTGGTAACCAAGGTGATTTTGTAAAGTCAAAAGCAAAATAATTATCTGTTTATAAATTTCCTTTCTAATTAAAATTTATTACTTATACGGGAATTGAACTCCCACTACCTCGCTTAATAAGCAAAGTGCTTACCCACTACACTACCCACTACTACAATTTTACACTTCATACCAGTTAAAGGTTCGACTATTTCAATAAAAATATTAAAAAAAAAAACAAAAATAAACAACAGCTTTAGATTCCATTAATATATTTCATAATAGAAATCTGGCAACCCTAAAATTAAGCTGCTCTCCGTATTTTTAAATTTTTTTATTTTCTTGTGTTTAAATGAAAATGTTTAGACACAATGTTGATAATTGATGAAATCCCAGTTTTAGGAACATAATTTTTTTTTCCATGTCATCATCAGTAACGGATTTAATAAAAGGTATCTCTTAAGTGATGGAGGATGTATCTACGTTATTTTTTTTTTTTTTTGTTATATTTTAATGTTTGATTTGGTGTTATTTAATTCATTCATTCATTTTTTTTTTTGGATTTTGATCGATTTGATGTATTGTTTATAGCACGATGAACGAAATGAGATGAGTTGACTAACTGAGCATAGAATCTGTATTTTTCTTATTATATGCATATATATAGTAATGTCAAATAATGTTAAGGCTGAAATGTTAATTGATTTGAATTAAATTATAAGTACAATGAAAAAAAAAAATTTTAAACAAACAATAAAGAAATATGAGAGAAAAGGAAGAATAAGAAAATGTTTAAAAAATTTTGTTTGCTATCAAATACTTGTAGTACTCCGTCAATGTCAACTAAACACCATATTTTTTTGTCTGTATATATATATGGATATATAGATAGAAGATATAGTAGTGTAGTATGTACATTTATATATATACGAGTGTTATAAAACATAATGATATGGATGAGTATATATATTAAATTTGTATGTAGTATTTGTCAAGAGGTGTCGATCTCAATGCTTTAGGAATGCTGTTTTTAACAAGGTTTGTTGGTTGTTTCATTTACTTTTGGGAAGTGCCGCAAGCTATTTCCTGGTATTATTAGAAAATATTTTTTTCAGATTTAGGAAGGGGTTCTCAATTTTATGATTATTATGAATGATAATTTACATATTCTCTTAACATATTCAATATAATTTCCGAAAATTAGAAAAAATAATCAATTTCCAATTTGTATATTTTGATTTAAACTCTGACATTATTAATTTGGACAAGTTGAAAGGTTTAGAGAGGGCAATGTATTATTTACTAGTACAAAAACTAAGGGGTAATGGTAATGGTTAACTACTTCATGTATAAACAAGTAATGAAATAACAGTAAGTCAAAGGAACAGAGGTAGTACCTAATACTCTACATCTGAAAAATTCAATTTAAATTTAAAGTCCATAAGTTATTTTAAATAGGGATTTAATATTACATATTATTATACTTGTGTAATTTAGGAAGTATCTTTGTTTGGTTCTTCAATTCCTATTGAAAGATTCCTTATATAATTATATAGAATATAAAGTAAATAGAACTGATCACTCTTGTATCAAATTTTTTTTGAATATCTTTATCAATTTCGCGGATATGCTTATTAAATTTTGTGAGACGTATGAATGGTACTTTAAGCGGCACTCTAATTAATCCCTACTTTGAGAGGCATAATGGAAAGAAGATAGAGCTGTCTAGTATCAAATTAAATTTTTCTTTAACTTTATTAATTTCAAAAATATGCTTGTCAGATCTTGGGAGATATATGAGATGTACCCCAACCACTAATCCAACTAATCCATACTTTGAACGGTATAATTAAAATAGTACAGTACTCCTTTTTATAAAATTTAAAGATTCTATCTATTAGTTTTGAAGATATGCTCGTTTGTTCATAGCTCGTGGCTCGTTCGGAAGATTCTAGAACTCGAATGCTTGGTCCGATTCCCAATCCCAAAAGTCCCGCACATATTCATATTAAATTTTATCAAAGAGCATCATTATTTTTGAGTAATGGAGAATTTAGGTGGACGAAGTTGATTTAGGAGTTGACGTCGATCAAAAATGTATATACTCTCTCATATCCAGCTTGCCATCTTTTCGATGGTTATAAACACTACCAGATTTAATTATGTATAAAATTGCTGTATACTAAAATACATAATCCTCCACTTCCATTGCTAGAAAATTTGGTATCAAAAACATAAAACAGAACATCATTGCCCCAAATTTCAAGGTACAAAAAAGTAGCAAACGTTTCTAAAACCATAAACCCTAGGCAAGTTATCTGAACTCTGGTAGACTCAAAATACTCCAATTCCAGAAAATACTTACAATTTCTTTGTATAAAGCAACTTCATAAAACGAAATAGATCCCATTACATGCTTAAATTTATGAAGAATTTATCTTTACAACCATGCCTTTCCATTAAGAGAATTGTTCCAATGACCGGCACTGAAGATTAATTAAATCATAATATACTTTACTTGTTTAATCCGATTTTATTTCAATTTTAATTTCATGTTTTTATTCAAAATTTAAGGATTCTTTTGTTAAAAGGAGTCATTCATTAAAAATTAAACAACACAATCTACAACATACAACAAAACAACATTCAGCAATAAAAATGAAACCTCATGTACCACTTGAATATTAGGGAATATCGAATGATTAAATGAATGAATTTACATTTTTGTTTGTTAGGTTCCTTGATTCTTCGACTTTTTATTCAATTCTTTTGTTTTCTCTTGTAATCTTTTGTGGGTTGAAATGTTAAATAGCAGTTAAAAAATGATCGTAACACAAAAAAAGATCAGCTATACATAGGTAGATGATACATCCTTCCCTTTAAAACCAGAAAAACCTCAGGAATAAAATAAAAATTAAAGATATTCTGACAAATCGTTGAGTTTTTATCTGATATTGAAATCTGGAATATGGGGATATTAACATTATTTTTAACTCTTATTTTTTGAACAAAAAAAAAGTTTATTTGTTTTTAGTAAATTTTTTTTTATTTATTTTTATCAAATTTTTAAAACAAATATTAATGCATTTAGTATTCTAAAAATGAAAGCAGTTATTAATAACAAGTGACATTAAATATTTGTTTTTATTTGATTCTCGGTTGTATAGATATCACATTAAAAGTTTTTGGGAACTTTTAAAAAAATGCTATCCAGATGGTTCAAAACAACAACGATTTAATGATTTTCGAAAAGTTAACGAAACCACAATTTCGTGTATTCCAACAAGTAATGAAAAAAAGCAAGGGTTTTCAAGAAAGCAAGTTTGAAAAATTAAATAATATACCCTAATAAGTTTTGGGTATTTCTCAATTTTGAAAAAATCCCTTTGTTTTACTTACATTTTTAATCTAGCACACGTTAAAATATAACCTTGGAGCTTTAATTTTTCCCTTTAAAGATAACTTCTAAGAAATTTTAAAAAGTTTTCAAGTTACTGGTATTTAAAAATAGCGAATTTCCGACTCATTCAGCTCCTAAATGACACACGGCACCAAAAATTTTCTTCGAAGACTCTATCAATTCTTGATGAACTAGCTCTTCTTTCAAGTTCTTTACTCAAACCCTTTGGAAGATATAAGGAGTCAAACTTTTAATAGAATATAATTTTCACCTAACGGTAAAATACCATATACAGTCATATTATATAAACTTATATAAGAACCTCGGTGGTGTAGTGGATAAGCATTTGGATTATTAACCGAGGAGATGTGGTTTCTATATTCCCATAGGGGTCATGAAATTCAAAAATAATTATTCTTATCAAATCCCCATAGTAACCAAATATACAATAGTAAAATATAAAATATATGATATGAACAAAATAAATAATATTACTTATAAAATTATTGCAAATTGTTAGCTCACATCCCAAAAGAAAAAGGGTCCGTCAATTTACAAATGCATTGTATGTAAAAGGGATCTATCTGTGGCTTTTCTAGATTGAAGATATACGTTTTGAAACTTTTGTCATAACAATTTAAATGTAAAGTTTTTCTTCCTAAGCTTTTAGAATAAAAAAATAATTTTTTTGCAATACCTATTCTATTTAAATATAAACACCAGTACAGCAAGACAGACGAAATATGTAAAACTACACAAGGTACATTTTTTTTAAAAGCAGAATTCGAACCATTTTACAGTTCAAGATAGAGTCATATAAAGATTTTCTCTATCTACATGCATTAAATTTCCCACAGCCTGTATGCTCATTAATAGTTTGATGTTTCTGAGTCACAAAGGGTTTTGTTTTCTGTCAATGCGATCCGTGTAAATAGCTTATTTTGCACAATATTTTTAGGGAAAGTCTTTCGTTAAATGATACTCAGCTCTTTGACGTTTTTTCTTAATTGATCTAATCTCAATAGTTTGCTTATTTTAAAAATTTTCCAAATTCAATATAGTCGCTATATAATTGAATTTTTCCAAAGTCCATACACATGCACACACATTTTATACGGCCTAATACTATCTCATGTTTAAATTGTATGTGGAATTCAATAAGATCAATTCTAATAATACGAATATAATATGACCGCCTGTACCAACATGTACCTTATTAGTCTAACTGTTGAACAGTTAGCGCTAAAAAAAAAAAATAAAGACAATTTTCAACGTTGGATTTAAGTCTCAGACTAAGTCTCAGATATTGTATTAAATCTGTTGCAAATCTTTAAGTTATTCAAAATATCTTCCGACAACTTAATTTTTTGTTTTCAAAGCAAATTTGAAATTTAATATTTAATTTTTTGAAAAGTTTTTAAATTGACAAGTCTAATGTCAAAATTTTTCAATGATCATAAATTAAAAACAAAACACAAAATCTCAAATGCATCAATATTGAATATTCTTTGTTTTATTCTATAGTAGAACAGTTTTTAAAGATATTGATCAATATACAATTTACCAGTTTCCAAGAATTTATTTTTACCTGTGTTGATCATTCATGTTACCTGTTATAAATCGAACACAGTATGAGTTGCGACAAAACTAAGAACCACTCCTTTCAGCAACAGTCAGAACAAAAAAAAAACAAAGAATTCAAAATTAAAGGAAATTTAACAATACTGGTCGTGATAAAGAAATATTTATTAGATGGGTGGTTAAACCCATTAATATTTTTTTTTTATTTTAATTTTTTAAAAGACTACTGAAAATTTGTAGGGCACTCTTAAATCAATCCTGTTTTTTTTCTACAATTTTATTGTATTTTACAATAAAAAAAGGAGTCACTTTCATTCATTGTTTCCTTATAGTCAAAATTAAAAGGTTGTTATTGTGGTCAACCGATCTATATTTTAACTATATTTTGATACGGTTATTTGTATATAAATGTTGCAAGTCATTGCAGATATAAATTTTACAAAAAATACACTACTGTTGTAGAGGACACTTTTAAGAAATGGACTGGATTGAAAGAATGATTTATAAGTAGATAAATTTATATGTAGGAGATATTAAATTTTTATTTGACATTTAACTATTTTGCCAAAGATTGTTTTTGTTTTTTTTTAGCGCTAACTGTTCAACTGTTAGACTAATAAGGTACATGTCGGAACAGGCGGTCATATTATATTCGTATTATTAGAATTGATCTTATTGAATTCCACATACAATTTAAACATGAGATAATATTAGGCCGTATAAAATGTAGAAACGTCTTAGATTATCAATACATACAATTCTATTTTTGTTTATATTTTAATATTTTGTATTTAACATATATGGTCTGTGAGTTTTATTCTTCAATAAAATTATTTGAAAGTGTTTTCACTTTCACTGGGATTCGAACCCGGGTTTGAAACGTAGGCACTCTAACCACTGTGCCTCCCAGCCGTTCCAAAATTCAAATGATATTTTTGTATATTTCAAGAAATAAAATACACTCGCTGTCAAATTATCAAGATCGAATAGCCACAGAAATGGAATCGGTTACTTTGAACTCATAAAAATATTACTAGATATTTGGCAACGAAACTAATTGCATGTTCTTAGTGTTTTTTTTTTCTGAGGGAGGGAAAAACCTTGAGAAGGGAACTGAAATACCCGAGAGTGTAAGATTTCTACTCACTAAAATCTTTCCTCCGGAGCTAAAATAATGACGTGAGAAACAAACCCCCTTGCGCAGTAGCCTGAAAAGTAGTGATGAGACAAAAATGTCTACCAAGGGTTGAATGGAAAAACCCAAAAGGTTTCTAAAAAGCTCCAGTGTATATGAATGAGATTGAGTTGCTAAGCGTGTATTACAACGGTAGGGTTCGATTTTTGCCGTAATATTTTTATTTACTTCTGAATTTCTGAAGATATTTCCAAGAGAACTATCTACTTAGTAGATATATATAAAACCAGACAAGCATCCTCTATATAGCGGCCGTTATTTAAATCTTTTGTGACTTTATTATCTTTGATAATACGAGCAGCTCTTTCTTATATCTTATCCAGAAATAGGGGAGCGGTGCTTGATGCTCCAGCAAAAATGTGAGAATTATGTTCAATTGTCTATGGGAGAATTATACAGTGTAATTAAATTAAAATACTTCAATGAGCTACGGAACTATTTTAAGTCCTCACGAATTATAATTTTTATAGAAATCTCCGGGAAATTTGGGTATTAAAGTATTGTTGGGCTCAAATGGCAAAGGGTTTTTAAATCAAAAAGAATGTGGAATAAATGTTAAGTTCCGTTGGGAAGCATCAATAATTTTAGATAGAGTAAATCAAGCGTTTTAATATTCGACTTCATACTCGGAACAATGTTACCTTAGGATGGGAGGCACTTCTGGTAATAGGATTTTAAAGATTCAAATTAAAACTTCGGCTCCTAGTCTTTATTATTTATTTTAAATTATAATTAAGCCATTAGTCTTTCAATAAATATACAATTCTACAACTTAAACAAATTTTAAAAAACTTTTTTTTTGGAAAATTTTTGGAAAATGTATGTAAATTTTGATATAACTTACAAATTTGTAGAATCCAAAAATATAGGACTTAGGTATACAAAATCGCATAAAACGTAACTTATATAGGTGCCATATAACTTAATTTTACCATAATTTAGAATTTTATCATTTTACTTAATATATGCTCTAAAAATTATAACTAATCAACCATTCAATCCAGGATTTCCTTAAAAAAAGGATTGAAATTTTACAACTAATGCCTAAACAGAAAAATAATAAAAAATTTGTGGCAGACCACTTTTCACGGTTCAATTTTGCAATAATTCTTTTAAGTAAAAACATGATATTCAGTTTTAAATTTTTTTTTTTTTTAAATAAAGCAAATCTTATTAGTAATGGACATCAGAAATCCTTGGTAAATCCTTAAATTTTTATTTTGTTATGAATTGTTGTGTTGTTTTCTTAAGTTTACATAAATTGATCCTATTTTACAATATATATAATATTAGTTTTCAAAAATTTTGCCTGCTTATATTCCTCATAACCAACAGAAGTCTCATATTAAATGACTTTTGCAATATTTGCAAGTTGCAGAAATACTTCCACATACCCATAATCCAAATCCAGCAAAAGAGTTAGGTAGACAAAAAAAAAAGGAATTTAGGAAATACCGAAGTTTTGACATAAAAAGAATTTGAATAAAGCTAAAATCAAAATTTTGAAAACATGTGTTGTAAATGTTTGCAAAGATTCAAGGATTTAAGGGATTAAAGTAAAAATTATGGGAGTTACCATAGCTAAGTATATATAAAACGGAATTCCTTTGTTTTATCTTTTGTTTGTATATATTATACTTAAGATTTTTTTTTGTATGTTGTTGTTGTTTTTGTTTAGTTTATTTCTATTTTGGTCAAAATTCGTGACCTTTTCTGCGGTCCAAAAGGTACACAGATCACATTTTTAATCCTTTGTTTTTTTTTTGGTTTTGTTTTGTATTTTTAACTCTTTTTTTGTCATAAATGTGGTATATCGGATTAAATTTAGGAATATAGGAATTTCAGAAATTATCAAAATATTTTTAAAGTGTTTGTTTTTTAGACCTTTTTAGAAAAGATCTGGGATTTGTAAGATATGGTCAACGATCATTGGAATGCTATCTGTATGTGTTATTTAAGGATTTTATTCAATAAACTTAAATGATGGATCATTGAAAAATCTAGAACATATCATTCAATAACAGAATATAAATTAGTTACATCAACGGAGTTTTAAGATTTAAACTATTTTTATTCAATTATATTATTCCACAATGAGTTATCTAACTTTAAAATCCATTCTCTTCATTTCTTTTTATAGAATACATATTTAAATAGTATTTGATATATTTATACTCGTACATACAAATAAGACCATGGGTATGGGTACAAATAAGACCATGGGTATATTAAAATTGCTCCTCTGTTTGCAACGCATCGATCTAGACGAGCTAGATATAGTGTTAAATTTACGTATAGGATCAGCATTGAAAAGTAAATCGATCTAGCTATGTGTGTTTGTGCGTTCGTCCGTGTGTTAGCACAATAACTCAAAAACTAAAAGGACTAGAGTTTTGAAATTCGCACAAAGTCATTTTTAGACAATTTCTAGGCTCCCTATTTTTTTTGGTTAAAATGACCAAGGCTTCAGGGAGCTGTCATACACCAATATATATGTTTTTGCACCAATATGAAGAATTATTGAACTTTTTTTTTTTATTTTATGCATTATAGAGGGTATGCATGGGTATACATAAAGTTGATAACGGCGACCATAATCTTCCATGCTTTTTAGAACAAATGATACAGACTAGAAAATAAATTTTTTTACTGGTACTCTGCTTGGGAATATAAGAATTCCACCTGAGACATTTAATATGCTCTGTTTAATACTTTTTTTTACTTTTTTTAGAACAGTACGCTTTCCATAGTTTACCTCTTATTGTTGAACTGCCTTGTTGTTTCCAACATAGTCAGCACCTCGTTATAACACTTTCATTTTTAACCGGTAAGTGTCCGATTCATTCCGATAATCTTTTGGTTATTTGTTTTGCAATAAGTTCTTCATTTGCTAGCTCCTATTATAGATCTTTTATACTAATTCTATAATTCTAGACTAGGAGATGTATTAAACTTTATAATAAAAAAAAGCTTTGTAAACAGCTGGGTGGTCCAGCGGCATGAGGGCCTACTTTTCATTCGAAGAATTCGGGTTTGATTTACAGTAAATATAAAAATACTTATTTCTGCTTCCGATATGATTAACTTATCATTAGCCATTGGATACAAATTAATGTCATTAACTATAATTAATAACTTTTATATCAATAATAAGTAATAAAATAACATATAATAATGTAGGTAAATGCATAAAATATACACAAATAATTTAATTAAATAATATAACTCACAGATAATAATTTAATTAAATAATATAACTCACAGATGCAAAAAAACCGAATAAATACAAAATTATTACAATGTAAAATTATAGTACAAATAAAGTCTAATTTAATCCAAAATAATATAATAAGTCCAGTACTTTCCTCCTTTGCTTCAAAATGTTTAAATATGTATAAGGCAGACAGTTGAAGCCTAACTTTTGCACAGTTAAAAATTAATATCAACAATTAAAACAATTCTTAATTGATCCAATAGAATCTCCTATAATTATAACCACTATACAATTTGAAAACATCTTAAGATATATTTTTATGTAGCTATCAATTAAATTAATTATTTCATCACTTCAGCTTAAATTTAAAACTTAAAATTTGTATATTAATATTTAAACTCCTATGGTATATTATAATACTTCTATTCACTAATCTTCAATACAATTAGAGGGACACACGCTGGAATTGTTTTGTTTTTTATTTCAATCTTATAAAACCTAAAAAAGAAAATCCAATTCATTTGAAAAACTAAATACATTATCATATGTTAAAATAAACCGTTAATTTTATTAAAAAAAAAAAAAAAAACTAAAATGAAAACAAAAACAAAAAAACAAAAAACAATCAAAGAAAACAAATTTTTTCTTATTAATTCACAAAACATTCACATTTTTCATTCACCTTACATAGAAAGAGTGTAGAGACTGTTTTTTTTTTTTTTTTTACCTATGCCATTTACCATTTACCTGTGATGGTACAAGCTATTAAGCAACATTGTCATTCCATATAAACAAAAAAAAAAAACCTAACGAAACATTTCCAATTTTCTTTACTATCTTGTTTTTTTAGAAATTTTCTTTCTATATTTTCCTAATCTCACATTAAAATCTACTTTTTATCGTATTGGAAAATCGCGCACATCGCACATCGCACATCTCACATCGCACATAACATCACATCACCATCAAACCAAAATAAACCACTAAATAAAAAAAATAAAAAAATCTTTAAGAGTTGAATTTAGAGTATATATATATATATATATATATATAATATATATATAGAGTTTTATTTTGATTTCAGTATACGATATTGATTTCATATACAATATAAGATTGACTTAAGATGGTCATGTAAAGCGCCTCCATTTTCCTTCAAACATAATATTGACTTCTCTTATCCAAAAAAAAAAAAATAATCCAATATTATTGAATATATAGTTGCGCGATGGTATGTTACAAGTTCACAATATTGACTTGTGCGCGCACTGCACAATAAATTGATCTATGAAAGTACCAAAAAAAAAAATAAAAATAAAAAAAAAACTGAAGATTGGTGGTTTTTGATGATATGACCAATAATAGCCTCCACATTTTTTTGATTTTTTTTTCTTTTTGGTTTCTTATTATTAATTTTTGGTTTGGTGTTTTTGCAAAAATACCTTAAAAAAATTGTTATTATTATTATTATTTGTATATGTTACATATGGAAGAGTACTCGTATCTATAGAAACGAGATGCAAAATGTTGACACTTAAAAACGCACAATGAAAAACAATAAAAACAAAAAAATAAAATGAAATTAAAATTAAAATTGTACAAAAAACAACAACAGTAACAAACAAAAATACTAAAACAAAAATAAATAAAAAAAAAAAAAAAAATTGTGAGTAAAAATAAGGAACACATCTTGTAAAATTCGTTACATTCGTTTATCTATTGGGAATTTAACACTAAAATTATATTTTATATTATTGTGAATTTTTCTTAAATGATATTCTTCGATTTGATCAAACACTTTTTAAAAAATTTAATATTATTTGGTTTTTCGATTTTTGTTTTTGTTTTTTTTTTTAATTTTTGTGATCAGATCAAAAAGTTGAAAGATTTAATTATAATTATTGAGATTAATTCGAAGGTTTTTTATTAGAGTTTCTGTTCATGTTATATATAAGGAGGAAAAAGTTTTTATAGAGCGTCGCCGAGCTATTTATCATCCTAAAGAATTGGAATATGTGGCCTTGGTTAATTAGATTTTCCCCTATACTCTAAAGTCTATTAAGTATCTTATGCCTATAAAGCCTATTGCTTTTGAATTTACTCTGAATTTTCTTGTAATAAGTCTGTTTATTTGTGTTGCACGAATTCTTAACGGGTGGTTTCCCGAGAAGGATTCTGAAGAGCCTAAGACTAACAACTCTATTCCTATTTAATTTGAGAACTTCTTCGTTTTTTTGTTTTGCTACTTGGTTTTGTATTAAAAAAGACGACAATTATTAAGCCTAATAAATTGCTATCATTACTTTAAAATAATAAATGAAAAGCAATGTTATTATCTGGAAGGTTTCAAAGAATTCTTTAAATAATAACTTTAATGATTAAAATTTGTCTGCTTTCCAAATTGATTGAACCAATTTCTTAGCCAAGTACCTAGGCATTTTTATTACCTTATTAGAAGTCATTTGAAATAATTATGTTTATTATTAGGCTGAAACTTATGTAGGATAACTTCAGGGAGTAGCTTTCTTTGTAACAGATTTAAGCAAAGTTAGGTTTTTTTTCTCGAAACCTTCCTTTGTCTTATAGATTATATTCATATCTAATGGGAAAGAATCAAGTAAGAGACTTCTGCAACAAATATCTTAGTGAAAAAGAACCATAATAGGTTTCAATAGAAATATATAAACTACTTTATTAGATAAGCGTATAATTTGTATGAAATAAAAATGAAATATAAATTTTATTTATTGGCGAATACATTTAGACATAATTATATTCCAACACCAGCATTCTATACTTTTGACTTGATTAGTCCATTCAATACTAATGGTCTCCTCAGTAGTTAATACTATTGTTTGACTATACCTAAACAACTCCATATAAATTTTGATGTAACAAATGCCTTTATATAAAAAATTATAAAAATCATCTGTGAGTTGTAAAATAGATCAAAAAATTTTCTTAAATTATTTGATAACTTTTTATTTTATAAAATAAACAACTATGTTTGAAATGTCAACTGTCTTAATATTTCAAATATTTAGAATCATCAGTAGCGTTGAAATTGCCTAGACAACTCCTATTTTGATATTTAAATTGTTTTAATACTTAAATAAAATTTCCCAAACTTCATCTGTGAGTTATTAAAACAAATCGAAATTTTTTTTTTCTTGTGTTTAATGAAAAAAAATACAGCATTATTTATTCTGTAAATTTATTTTAAATTTTAAAAAATCAACTTTCGAAAAAATGTCCCCTAGATCTCTTTGATTAAAATAGTAATACAAAAAAAAACAAAACCAAAAAATATAAAATTCAAAATCTCTTCTTAAAGTTTAAAATCATCGACCAATATAGATTTTTATCCATTTAGATTGTTTTTTGAGATGTACCTGCAAAAATTTAATTTATCGTATTAATAGCAAAACTATTCCCACCATTAATCTGAAAAATTGTTCCCTCACACACTGATCACACACATATACGATAGTATTATTTGTATATTATATACATACCATATGTTTGATTGTTGCTTATCTGTTTTTTTGGTTTTTTTTTACTAAAATTGTAAGAAAAAACGCAACGATGGAAAAATCAGAAAAAAAATTACAAATAAAATCACAATTTTCTGACCATTAAGATACGAATAAATTGCCATTAGAAGGTGTGTACATATTACCACCAATTTTTTTTTTTTTATACCCGTATGACTATATAGGCAAAGGGTATAATAAATTTGCCATTACGTTTGTAACGCAGAGAAGGAGGGGGGGTAGATATAGACTCAAGTGTATGGATCGGATCAGAATCGAAAAAAAAATCGATTTAGCTATGTATGTCCGTCCGTCCGTCCGTCCGTCCGTCTGTCCGTCCGTCCGTCCGTCCGCACGATAACTCAAAAACTAAAGGAGCTAGGATCTCGAAATTTTCGCAAATTCGTTTTTTTGCAATAGCCGTCATCGCTATTTAAATCCAGCCATTTTGGTCCATGGGTTCGGGTGGCTGCCATACAACTTCTTTTTTTATATGAGTATTTCTCTGTACCTATAACAGCTACGTGTCTGAAATTTTGCCAAAAGTAGTTTAGCTTTATGGCCAAAGTTTTGCAAAATTTGGTTGGTCTGTTGCAGTGAGTTCGAATAGCTGCCATACAACTCCTTCTTTTATATGAGCATTACTCTATACCTATTAAAGCTGGGTGTCTGAAATTTTGCCAAAAATAGTTTAGTGTAATGGCCAAAGTTACTGCAAAATTTGGTTGGTCTACTGCAAAGGGTTCGAGTAGCTGCCATACAACTTCTTATTTTATATGAGCATTACTCTATACCTATTGAAGTTGGGTGTCTGAAATTTTGCCAAAAATAGTTTAGTGTAATGGCCAAAGTTACTGCAAAATTTGGTTGGTCTACTGCATAGGGTTCGAGTAGCTGCCATACAACTCTTTCTTTTATTTGTTTGAAATTTTGCCAAAAGTAATTAATGTTTATAATAATAATGATATAATGTTTATATAACGGTCCTACGGGTATCCCAGAGTTGACACAGTCTACTCTAATACACTCTTCCTCGTTTTTTTTAATATTCATTTTTTTTTCCAAATCTCTCTCAAATATAAAAGTATATTTTGTTGCGCCCAACTAAATTTAATCGCGCATAACAGCAATAGCAACAACAACAACAACAACTGCAACAAGAAAAATTGCAACAAATAAGAAAAAACAAAAATAAAAAAAACTAAAATTCAATCCAACCATGAATGTAACATGCATTAAATTTTTAATGCAACAAAAATTTTCACAGTCTAATGTTGTGCAACAGTTGTTGCTATGTATATAATAATGGTGCATTGCTTTACCACGCATCTTAAAAAAAAAAAAACAAAAAATGCAAAGAAAATACAAAATAACAAAAAATTTGTGAAACCCATTCACCAGGATATATTAAGGTTATACTAAATATTTTATACATATATATATACATATATTGTTATTATAATGTATATGTATACATATTTCTATTGAATAGACGATTTAAAGTGCACATAATATTGAAAATAATAAGCGGAATCAAAAAAGTTACAGCTAAAACAACAGCAACAACAACAAAAATAACAACAACAATAATAATAATAAATAATAAAGTACACACAGGTCAAATGAAAAAATTTCACGCAATTTTTTGTTTCACTTTTCACTCCCTGACTCTGTACATATTCAACTTCATTCAATTCACCACTAAATTAACTCTTTTCTCTTCACTCACCAAAAAAAAAAACAGAAAAAATCAACAAAAACAACAACAACAAAAAATTCAATTTTCAATAAAACAAGAAAATAAAAAAAAAAAAACAATTTTGTTGTGTTTGAATTAGAAAAAGGAACAAAAATATTCACGACATTTAATTTTAATGCGACAAGTTAAAAATATTTTGTTAAACACCTGACCACTGTTTTTTAGTAAATTTTTTCTTTTTGCTTTTTTTTGGTTTTTTTTTTTTTTTTGTTTTTTGTACCTTGTACTGTTAATGTTGCGTTGTGACAAAAACGCTTACAATTATAAGTTAAGTGTAGAAATTATAAAAAAAATTCACATATATATTTGTACATTTGTATACGTACGTACTCATGATGACACCTTCATTATAGATTTTGACCTTAAATTTAATTGTAAAAAAGAATTCTA
>OY720443.1:52242748-52363445 GCA_963082915.1 Dolichopus griseipennis | reverse complement strand
ATTTTGACCTTAAATTTAATTGTAAAAAAAAAATTGCACTACCGTTTATGATTATTAATATTAGCTTTTGAGTATTAAGGTTTTTAATTCCTTATGTTTTAAAATTTAAAATTATCATTGATCAATTATTTTTCAATTGCAGGAAACTGAAGCAATGTTGTAGATATGGTTTTAAGGAAATTATTCTAGATGGAAGGTATACATGCCAATGTTGTTGTCTTAAAAATCAAAGTAATCTTATACATTTTTGGTTGCAAAAGAGCGAACTCAAATATAAAGCTTAACTCAAAGCTGGACTTATATGTTGAACTAGCTAACAGTTTGAGCTATACGCATGAGCTCAAATTTGATTCAGCTCATAGTTTCAGCTATACGCATAAGCTCAAATGTGGAGCTGAGTAAAACTTGAGCTAAATTACATGTTGAGTTAGCTCACAGTTTGAGATATGCACATAAGCTCACATGTTGAGCTAACTCAAATCGCGCTCAACTAAAGTTCAACTCAACCCTTGATCTTGCCTAAACTATGAGTTTATGTGTAGCTTAAACTATAAGCTAGCTCAATATTTGAGCTTATGTATATAGATAGCTCAAACTATGACCTAAGCTCAAAATTTGAGTTGAGCGATGATTTGAGTTGAAATTTAAGTTTTTTAAAATCCTGCCAGAATCATTATTATCATTTGTATCTGAAACAACGTCCTATTCTAAACATTTTCTTACAAATATTCGAAAGTACAAAAATTTCTACCAAATGAGTTTTTTCGGCGCAGGTATTAATAATAAATATGATCGTTTCATGCAAACATTCAGAGAGTGAGGTGAAATGTATCACAAAGCAGGTTCATAATTGCCTATTCCAAATGAACAATACTTTTATAGTTCTACAAATATATTTTCTTTGTAATTCCGATTATGAAGTCAATATCAGATGTGCAATTACTTCAATATCTGCCGTAACAAAAATGTTTCCATTTTAACATAAAATGAATTGGTTAAATTATTTAAGACTGCAATAGATCAAATACCATCTGAGAATCACAAATTTCTAACTAGAGCAGTTGAAACACCACAAACATTCAAGATATTTCAATGCACCAACCATTTGGGTCTGCACGATTTGGTCGGTAGGTACCTTAACAGACAGGAAAGTCTGACTGAGTTGCAACTACCCAAAATGTAAAGACGTATTTCGTAAACTTTGTTAGATCTCTTAAACGAACAAAACCATTTAAACTGTGTTAGGTATAAAAGTCGTTTATTTGTCAAGTATCACTTTGGGATTTTGTCAGATCAAAGATGAGTCTGAAGGAAAAGATCTGTTAAGGTTTTAATTTAGTCAAAGTCTGGTCACTTTTCCATACAGCTTGTTCCGAGGCATAAGCTATCTCTTAGAAGTCTTTCGATGATTTCCTTCTATCAAAAAAAAAAAAATATTATTCAAAAATTGATAGACTCAAATTAACAAGTATTTGTGTAGTCTATCAATATTTGCCTGCCTGGCCTGTCATCTAGTTTTGATTTAAATAAATTATTTCGAAGGTATATATTTTTTCGATAATATTGATTCAGAGGGCTTCAAACCAAACCCAAAATTTATAAATATTGATACATAAATATATTGCATAAATTTTGTTTTTAAATATCAATGAACTATTTGATATTATGTTATTTTAATCTTTTCTATCAATTTTTTTTTTTTTTTTTTATCAATCAGATCAATTCTTTCATGTAAAAACCAACAATAGAAATACCATTAAATGTATGTCTACATATGTTTTTTATTGTTTATATGTTAATTTACAATAAAATTTTCTCCACCAAATAAAATAAAAAAAAAACAAAAACAGATAAGAATTTGTATTAGAAAGAGAAGGAAGTAAAAAATAAATATAAAATTAAATAAATAAATTTTCCCATCAGAGAAATTCAATACGCCAATAAAAAAGTAGTAAAAAAAGGTTCAGGTAATAAAATTAACGAAAAACAAAATTTTATTGCACAATTTAAATAATAACAGAAATTTTTGTTTATATTAAATATTAAAAAAAAATATTAAATTTAAATATATTTTATATTTATTAGAAACATGTGTACATATATGTTTTTAAACATACTTATCAATAGATATTTTGTTTAACAAAAAAAAAGTATGGTTTTTAAAAAAAAATCTTCTTTGTAAAATTAGAACCAAATAGAAATGAAGGAATTATAAAATTAAACAAGTGATGAAAAGAACCATGGTTTTTTACAAAAGCACATTTTTAAAATTATATAGTGTTTCATACTGAGTTCAATTGGGAATATATATACTGGTAACTAAGTTACTATATATGATTTATAAAAATGGGAAATTTTTAAGTCCTAATAGCCCTTCAATGGGGATGCTTTCCAAATTTCTACTAAGCAATTCTTGAGGACCGACTCGACTCCCCCTCTTCCAAAATTTTAAGGTTTTAGGAATTAAATAGTGATTTCCACTAAGATTTTTTTTATACATTTTTCTTCTTACAGCTCCTAAACAGGGGCCGTGACAACATTTTGTTAACCGACTCCTACAAATTTCTGATGATATATTTTCGTTCAAAATTTCAAGTTTCTAGCTTGAACTGTTCAGATGATATTAGGGGCCAAATATTTTGAAAAAATTTCGTTTTGCATAACGGTTATTTTTAAAACTGGGATTTTTTTTTGAATTTGAAAAAAAAATTATAAAAGTTATAAAATCAGCTGTCTTTAACCGTTTTAAGATTGAAAATAAACCTAAAAGAACTATTGTTATAACAATTTAAGTTTTGGGCTTTTTCAGCTTTTGGGGCGCTGCAGCCATATAACGGATGGAACTACAGAAAAAAGTGCTTCCATGAAATTATATTTTTTGCAATATCCACCCGTAGTTAAAATGTCTTCTCTCTATTTCATGCGATGTAAAAATTTTTATAAAAATATGGACGGATAGATGAACGAACAAATAAAACATTATAGGCACATTTTAACAAAATCTTTTGAAAATGTGCTAAAAATAATAAATTTCTTAAATTTAGATTACTAATATTTATTAATAAGAGCAACTTGAGAGCTGCAGTTGGTTAAAAAATTTTGGCCAAAATACGATAAAACAGTAGGTAATGCGCAAATTTAAAGTAATAATCTTTTGTTCATAGAGCTTTTAGCACAGCACATTAGCTTATGGACATAATTGGAGCTTGAAAACAGTGTGATGGTTTACAGAGTTAAAAATTTATTGCATATGTGAATGTAATATAGCTAGATGCCCAAGATTATTGACTTCTTTGCTATCCAGTAATAAAAGCTAGCTATTGCTGAACATGTACATGTAAAGTGTATAATGGTTTCTGTATCTGTATATTTACACACCTGTAGCAAAATAACTTAAATGGGATATCTAGTGTGTTTGAAAATGGAATTGACTATTTTAACACACTTTTAGAACACTACTTTAAAACACTCGTTACAAAAAAATTACTTTAATACATTTTAGGATTAACAGTTACACCATTTGTAATTTTAACTTTTTATCCAATAACATCAACTTCAATTAAAAATTTATTGAGAGAGGCAACAACGCGGCTTAAATTCCCCTAGAATAAAAATTATTCAAAAAAAATTTTTTTTCCAATTAATTCTAATGAAACTGCTCTATGGTCATTTTGATTTTATAGTTTTACAGATTTATCAAATATGAAATAACTTTTAAGAAGAGCTTTCAATAACTAAAGCGCATTTTTAAAATATTTCAAAATCTGTGAGACGGGTGGTGTCAAAATAATTTTTCTTTTCTTTTTAATTTTTTAATTTTTTTTATAAATTTTTATAGAATCTTAAGAAAAGAAAGAAAGCAACAAAAAGAGATAAAAAAAAAAATCGCTTTTTTCATATTTGACAAAAGAATTCCAAATTAACACTAAAAACATTTTTTTTATATAGGTGTTGAATCATATCGTATATGTCAGAGTTTGTTATGTCTTTTTTGACAAAATAAAATTAATTTAATAAATTTAAATTTTATATCTTTCAAAAGTTTCAATGATTTTAAAGTTTTGTTTTTAATCAAAAGTTTTACATGATATTGAAATTCTACAATATTTAAATGAATCACAATTTTAAGTAACATAGAATTCGATTGCAAATGAATGAATCGAAAATCGAAAAATAAAATATGATAATGTATACTGAACCCTTGTAATAATCATCATTATTCTTGTAAGCTTCTCTAGGTTGTTTGTTTTACTATAAGATCATCTTACTTTAAATCCTATTTCTTCTGATTCAATATTCTTAAAATTTCCAAATGTTAATGTTGCTAATGATTAAAACAATGACTGAAAGTGTTAAAAAAAAAAAATTGATTAAAAGTTTTTATTTTTCTTATTTTTTTGTGTCTAGACTTTTTTTTCAACACTGTTTTATTATTTGAATGAATTTTGAATTTGATTGTCAACAAAATTGTTTGTTATAATTAATTTACAGTTATAAATTAATGTCAGTTTGATGTATTGTTTAAAACAAATTTATCTTAAATGAAACATTCATTTTAAAGGTTTGCTTTTGTTTCACTGGACACAAACTTTGGTTTAAAAAATTTATATTTTAAAGAAATTAATAATATTAATTTTTTTTTTAATACATAATGAATTTTTTTTTTTTGTGGTATTAATATGATTAGCATAAAACATAAAATATGTTTTAAAGTTTTCTTGTCTATTATGTCGCTAATTATTTGTTATTTAAAATTAATATTATTATCTCTTCCGTGTTAATACAATTTAGATTATAATAAATTTCGGTGTTTCATCAATAAAAAGATAGAAATAAATCCAAGATTGAATATAAGCTTTCCTTTTTGCATAATGTGTGTTTTTTTTTAAGCGCTAACAGTTCAATTGTTAGGCTAATAAGTCCGTCTATACCATATGTACATGTTGGAACCGGGGGTCATATTATATTCGTTTGAATAGAATTGATCTTAATGAATTTCACATACAATTTAAACATGACATTTTAGATTTTTAATGGATACAATTCTATTTTTGTTTATATTGTAATATTTTGTATTTGAGTTACCTAGAA
Organism: Dolichopus griseipennis; assembly: GCA_963082915.1. Lineage (NCBI taxonomy): Eukaryota > Metazoa > Arthropoda > Insecta > Diptera > Dolichopodidae > Dolichopus > Dolichopus griseipennis. The sequence goes on along the minus strand of OY720443.1, from coordinate 52,358,354 downwards.
TTCTATATCTGTAAGTTATATTATTCAAATAAATTATTTTCTTATATTTTGCATTTGTTTATATTGGTATATTTATGTATTATTATAAAAGTTATATACTTATTAATTATTGATTAAGACATTAATTTGAAGACAATGGCGAATGAAAACTGAGTCGAATCTAAAATCCGAAAAGTTCGCATGAAAGATCGGCACTTTAGCCATTACCATTTGCCATTACCATTATTTTCCATAGCCATTACCATTACCATTTGCATTGTAAAGTCTTTTTATGTTATCTAAATATACTGATGCTAGTTTTACGGCTGAATGGTAAAGTGGTTAGAATGCCGGTCTTTCATGCGAAAGGGCATATAAGAGATTATAATCATTTAAAAATATAGACTTATCCTATAGATAATTATTCAATGTAAGGGTAATAATAACGATGGGAAGAGTGTCTATTTAAGGTATTTTAGGAATTTTAAATAGAGAAATAAAGTATTTATTTAACGTTTTTAAGATAAAATATTTAATTAAATTAGTTTAAAGATTTTTTTTATATACTTTGAATGACTTTGAAAATTACTGAAATAACTGACGTAGTATATGTAGCAACTTCTAAAATTTTTTTTTAATTTGTAATTTATTTTTTGTAAATAATCATTTTTGATTTTTCTTACAAATCAATTTATAAAAATAATAAACAAATTAAAACTCATTTAAAAATTAATAAATAAAATTGAATATTGTTAATATTATGAGAAGAACTGATAACATATTAAAAAGAATAGAATAGAAGTCTAAAATTTGTAGCTGATTAAAATGGAAGATGAAGTTGAGGAAGCAGAAATTAATTTATTAACCGATGATCCAGATTATATAGAATTATCAAATTATTTTGCATCTATAAAAAAAGATATAAATATTAAAAATTTATTTGAAACCGATGAAAAAAGATTTTATAAATTTAGTCTTCGTTTCAGAACTCCAAAAGATGGTAAAATTCTAATTGATTTTTCAAAGAATCATATAAATTCAGATATAATGAATCTTTTATTAAATTTAACTAGAAAAAAATTAATTCCAGAGGCAAGGGATGCCATTTTTCATGGTGAGAATGTTAATTTCACTGAAAATTGTCCAGTAATGCATATAGCATTTAGAAATCGATCTCCAGTTCCATTTAAATTAAATGGAAAAGATATAATGCCAGATATTCAATTACAGCTTCAACATATTAAAAAGTTTTATAATATTGTAATATCTGGTGTATGGAGAGGTTTTACTAATAAACAAATAACACATATAGTTACAATTGGTTCACCTAAATATATTTTGAGCTTACAAATGGTAGTTGAATCGTTAAAAGTATATTGTAAGGGTCTTAAATCTTACTTTATATCTAATGCGGATGGAAGCTCTCTGTATGATACATTAAAAGAATTAAACTATGAAACAACTATGTTTATATTTATAGCGAAATATTTAAAAAATGCTGAAACTTTATTAAATGTAGTTAGCGCAAGAAATTGGCTTCTAGAACAAACAAAAGATAAAAAATCAATTTCAAAACATTTTATAGCAATATCTCATATTACGAGTCACAAAGAGCTATTAGAGTTTGGAATTGATGGTGAAAATATTTTTGAAATTTGTGATTGGGTTAATAGCAATCATACAATTTGGTCACCCATATGTCTTCCAATTGTACTTGCCATAGGTTATGGTAATTTTGAGCAATTTTTAGAAGGTGCTCATTTTATGGATGTTCATTTTAAAACAGCCGATTGTGCTAAAAACGCACCTGTAATCTTAGCTATGATTGGTTTTTGGTATAATAATTTTTTTAAAGCTGAAAGTTCGGCAATTTTTACAAATGATAATTATTTGGAAAAATTTCCATCTTATGTTCAACAACTTCAAATGCAAAGTACCGGTAAATCTATGAATAAATATATGAAAACCGTTTCATATCCAACAAGTCCCCTAGTTTGGGGAAATAATCTTTGTTACAGTCATTATTCTTTTAGTCAAATTCTACACCAAAGTACTAGATTGGTTCCGTGTGATTTTATTATCTCATCAATAGTGCATAATTTAAATCCAAATAATTATCATCATAAAATTATGCTAGCTAAATTTTTAGCACAATCCGAAGCTTTAATGATGGGCCAAAACTTTGATGATGTATTACAAACTTTATTTGATGAAGCTGGATTAAATGAATTAGAAACACAATCACAACAAGATTATAAAAAACAGTGTGGATTATTGGATGAAAATCTACAAAATCAACAGGAGAATTTATTAAGAAAAAGAGAACTAATTAAAAAGTTCGTACTCCAAAGGATCGTAATAGGCAATAAACCATCAAATTCAATTGTTATACGATTATTGACACCTTTTATTTTGGGAGCATTAATTGCTTTATATGAGCATAAGGTTTATGTTCAAAGTATTCTTTGGGATATTAATGCATTTGATAGTTGGGGTGTGAATATTGGTAATGAAAATGCGAATAAAATTTTAGAAGAATGGGAAACAAATCATGATGAAATCAGCCATGACGATTCAACTAATCATTTGATCAGTTTTATTAAATCAACGTGGTAGTGAAATAAATATACAAAAAAAATGGTATTTGTTTTAAAATTAATTATTTTGATATCTTTTATAAGATAACTATAGTTTAGAATTACCAGACACATTTTTTTATTAGATATGATCCGGCGAAGATTTGAACTCGAGACTTTTCGATTGAAAAGCCACCACTTTAGCACTAGACTATAGGTCTGATATATTAGAATTATTGATTCTACTTAAATCACTATCTAAAAATCTATTCCAAAAATTCAGAAAATAGAATTTCTTTTAAATTCTGACTTTTTTTTAAATGTTATATAAAAAATTTTATAATTTCATATCCATTATATAAACTACATAAAAGACTTAGTATGCCTAATTGCATCATTTATCAAATTAGTAAAAAACTCGTTCATCAGGGCGTTAATATGATCGATCGTTTGAAATATCAATATCAGTTATAAAATAAGTTTCTATAATCTTATTATTTTTAATACAAAGAATTGTATACAATTTCAACTTTAATGATCCGTATTCTATTGTTTATCCCTTTCATAAATTATTTTATTTTAAAATTATGGATTCAATAAATTCATCAATTAAAAAATGGGGATTCTGAAACACAATTTTTGTTTGAGCGTTAAAGATTTATAACAAAATATCGTTATATTTTTGAATCGGATCACATTGTGTTTAATTTCTTAAATGAAATCTTCAAGTTAAATAAAATAAGAACAATCTCAAAGGAATAAAAAAAAAATTGTATCCTGGTGTGAATAGGGATATAAAAATTTGAAAAACATTTATTGTATTTTGTAAGACTGTATTTTAAATGTCAAAGTATTTAGTTCAATTTTTTATATTTAATTTTTTTTGTATTTAATAAATTGATGGATTGTTGGCTTTTTTTATTAACAAAAAAAAAACAATTAATCATATTACATAATTCAAATATGAAATTTTATTATAGAAAAAATTATGTGCGTCTTTCCAAATTAATTTTCACAAATTTAAATTGATAAATTTCTTTAAACCAAATGTAAAATTGCCATTTGGTTTTAATTTATGTTCGTCAAAATCAGCTTCAATTTTTGCAGCAAATCTTGATACTAATTGTTCACTAAAATTATCAAAAGAATTAATGTCCCATATAATACCTTGAACAAATACTTTATGTTCATATAAAGCAATAAGTGCACCCAAGGAAAATGGAGTAAGTTTCCGTAGAATGATTGAATTTGTTGGTTTATTTCCCGGTACAGTTTTATGTGCAGCCAAAAACTCAAGATCTACAATTTGATTGAGTTGTGCTCTTATTTCTTGATTTAATTCACCTGCACTATTTTGTTCACCATATAACAATGCATCTCTTATTAAATTTGTCTTTAGAAGTTCTAAATCGTTTGCTTCAGCTAGTTCTTCTAAATTTTCATGTAATGCTAAACTCCTAAATTTTTTTAGAAAAGGATCTCCTGTCAATAACGATTCAGTTTGACCAATAAAATTTGATAAAATTAGTTTATGATATGGATTATTAAAAACCGGTTGAATAGAATGGGCACATACAATAAAATCAGAATAAATACGTTGAGGACTTTGACTCATAAACTGTCCAAAACTATATTGACAATTCAGTCCACGTTCGCCCCATATTATTGGAGCCGTAGAATAATTAATTATTTGCTCAAATTTTGAATATGATTTACCGTTACTTTGCATTTCTAATTGTTGAATATAAATTGGAAATTTTTTTAAATTTTCATCATATGGTAATACTGCATATGCTCCCATATTTAAAAAATTTATATTATAAATACTAAGTAATGCTAAAATAATTGGAGCGTTTGATCGTATATTAGCTGTTTCAAAATGTTGATCCATAAAATGTGCACCATCTAAAAACCTTAGAAAATGTTTAAAACCAATAGCTATTGGAATTGTAAGACCAACTGCAGACCATAACGAGAATCTATCATTAATCCAATCCCAAAATGGAAAATAATATTCTAAATTTATACCAAATTCCACTACAAAATCACTATTATTTGAAACAGCAACAAAATGATATTCAATTGATTTTTCATCTTTTGTATTCTCTAAAAGCCAATCTTTAGCTGATTGCAATACTGCTAAAACATTTCTATCAGTAAAATTTCTTGATACAATAATAAATAAAGTTGTCTCATAATTTAAATCTGTTAAAGTTTCCATTAATTGAATTCCATCAATACAAAAATGACATTTTATTTCTTTTCTTATTGATTTTAAAGCATCAATTACCATTTCAGGACCTATGCTAAGAGTTGAAGTACTTATGTTAATAACATCTGTAATTGGTTTACCGGTAAATCCCAGTAAGTTACCGCTATGAAGTTTATTAGTAAAATTTTCCATTTGTAATAAATTTTCAAATATTTGTTCATTAACATTGACCACTTGCGATCTATTATTGTTATCTCTCGGTGACAATTCTTGAAATATATTTTTTAATTGTATAACTATTGGTGAATTAAATGAATTTCTTAATGCAGTATGTAAAACTTGTTTTTGTTCAGTGAAATTCATAATTTCACCTGAAAATAAAGCTTGTCCAGCTTTAACAACCTCTTTTTTGTCAGCTATATCAAACAAATGTTCCATTAGTGCGTTTGTTACTAGATTTTTTGAATAATCAATTAGAATTGTTCCATCAACAGGAGTTTTTAAACGTATATTAAATTTTTGAAAACGATTTGGATCCTCAGTAAATAAATTAAGCAAATTTAGCTTAGCACCATTTTGAGCAATATAATCAGCAATACTTTGATAACTTTTATATGGTAAAAATGTTGGATGAGATTCTGTTGATTGAAGTTGTGATGCCTTCATTCTAAATTTAAAATAAAATAGTAATTTATAAATTATTTATATTTTATTTTTATGTTTTGTATTAAATACAAATTCTTACATATTTTGACAAAAGTTTTAATCAGATTCAGAAATTAAAAATAAAACAAAAAAACAAATTAAAAAAATTGTAAATATTCTGTTTATAAACTCTGTTCTAATGTGCTTTCATTATTTTTAAATCATTTTGAACTGTCAAAATAGCTGAAATATGTCAACAAGTTATCAAAAAACTGACACAAAACATGTTTAACAATTTTATAAAAAAAGATCAGAAAACAAAAAATAATTTTGATTGAAAAAAATATTAAAAAAATTAATTAAGATAAAATATTTACAATTAAATTAAATATAATGTGTATGAAAGCAATTTGAATAGACCTTTTCATGTCATAGATTATTAAAATTAATATGAATGTTAAAATGATTTGCTATAATTAAAAAAAATATTTAATTTTTTTTTAAATATTTCCGTAAAACTTTAATTTCTGTAGAGTTAACATTTAGCACCAATAGCTCCAAAACCAATTTTGACAAATCCGGTTTTATATTTTTTATAAAGTTAAGCAAAGAAAAAAAATTGAATATGTTTAGAAGTTTAGAACTAATTAAAGGGGGCAATTCTTAAATTAAAAATATAATATAAATATACTGTAAATACAATTTTTTAGTGTTATTCAATTGAAGAAATTACAATTCTACACTATTCTATAGGCATTACTTATGGAAATTCGTTTATTATGCGCATATCAAGATTATGGAAACATTTTCCGTCCAATCTGTTTCCTAAAGTTGTTAATTCGTTTTTATAAGACTTAATAAGAAGAATATTAACATATTTCTCCTCAATATCCCTTTAAACTTCTCCATCCCCCATAATCCTAAATTCTCAAATAACCATCCCACAATCCCAAAATCCTTCCATATTCCCATCCCTGTAACCAAACAGTACATTTGTATTACAGAATCCTTCCTAAAGTTTGGTTCAAAAAGGATGTGGTTTTGGTGCTTTAATGTCGCACACAACCCAAAGAAACGTTGCGTTCCATTGCCTCGTAAAAAAAAAAAAAAAAGTCCTAAGTTGATTTTATTTAAATCAACTTTTTTCGATTTAATATCGACTTCGAATTTATATTTTCGAATACACCGATTGAATTAATTGATGCTAAAAGTATTTTTTACATTACCAGAGTTTGACATGGTGCTAAATGATAGTTTTTTAAATGAATTGAACAATCCCTTTGTCTGTAATATTATTTTCTAAACTTTTGATTTTTGATATCTAAAAGTTCAAAGTTGGAGAGGTAAATGAAGCGTTCATCATTAAATTACATGACTCTAGATTTATTAAAAATGAATTTATTTTAAGTCATCATTGGAATAGACGAATGGACAAACACACTTAGCTAAATCGGCTCTATCTATCATACCTAATTCCTTACAAAGCTAATTTGAGTATACTCAAGAACTATTGTTCTTTACGGGTATTTAAGAATTGTCCCAAATTGTCCAATATATGAAGTACATATTTTAAGAGTTACGTATATTTATTTAGTATCTAATATTCTTGTTAAAATAAATTTTAAGTAATTTGTTCTTTTTTTTTTTTTTAATAAAAACTTAACATAATGTTAAAGTATAATAATAAATAATAAAAGGAAATCAATCAAATCGAATTTTCGACTACTAATTGATTATATCAATAACATTTTTTGATGTAATTTATATTTAAGAACGAATTAATATTAATTAATTAAGTTATTCTAAAGACACATAAGTAAATTCAACAATTGTTAATGAACAAAACAGTTCAGGGACACAAATGAATAAAAAAATATTTAGAAATTATTTAGCAAACTAAAAGGTATCAAAATTCTTCAGTATAGTTGAAGTTAAGGAAAGAATAATTTCAATATATAAGACAAACTCAATGAACAGTGCAAGGCCTCGAATATTCAAATTGGAGAAAAAGAATATACCTATTCAAATTAAAAGAAGTTTGTTAGAAAAAACTTTAAACGTTGGTTTGATTCTATATAGAAGAGCGAGCGCAAAATATAAGATGATTATAACTGTTAAAAAGTATTGCTTGTTATAAAGTGTGGGTCTCTGGCCTAGAAATAAATTAGGACTTTAGATAGATATTAAAATAAAATTGACCACAGAAGGAAGCAATTCCTTTAATGGAATTTAACGGATTATTATGATGAAGGTGAGTTAATTTTGAGGAAAAATTGCGTGCATTATTTCAAGAGATATCGAACCTCGGCCATGGGGCATCACTACTAAGAAAAACTTGAAGTTTCATTAGGAAGAATTCCTTTCACTAAGATAAGTTGGAGTTAAATAAAATATTATTAAAATAATGGTATAAATAGCTTTATATTGGATGAATCACATTTTCAATTGGTATTATTAACGAAATTTCAGTTTAATATGACTAGTATCTCTATACTGAAAATGACTTCTTCTAATTTAGGTTTTTTTCTTAACTCCTAAATTAATTTAGAGTTACATTTTGAACATTAAAACACAATAAATTAATTTCACACTAAATCAATTAAATTAGCGCTAAAATACTTTGATTCTTTTTAATCAATATGTCTAGATGAGTATTACATAAGATATATATATATATATTATATATATACAAAAAAAAATAATAATAATAATGGGTAAAAAAAAAATTTAAAAAAAAACGTCCTCATCAATGAACTTTTAAAACATTTCAAATTTTGATTAATATAATCTGCCATCAGAGTATCTTGCAGATACAAAATCTTTTGTTACAATTTTAATAATTAATCGCGCAAAATAAGTGATTTTTTCTTCGATAAACCAGTTTTTCAATTTTATTTTTTAAATTAACAAATTCCCCATTTTGTTTTTTGTTTTTTATATTATTAATAATTAATTTATGATGTCATCAAATATAAATATATAAAAAAACAGAATCACATATTATCTGTTTAAGAGTTTGATTTGAATTGTTGATGGCTTTTAATATGGCTGTCAAAAGAATTTACAAGACTTATTAGTATATTTAAATTAATTAAATATTTTAATATACTTGTAGATATTTAGATAAGATATATATATATATATAAGTTTTAATTTTTTCAAGGACATAATATTTTAAAAGAACATGTGAAGCTCTTAATAATATGGTGATGATAATAAATTTAAATTAGAATTAATAGCTTTTAGTATACTATATTATTTAGTTACGTTGTATTCGTAATTGCAAAAGCAATTGATTCCCGCTGTGACAAGTTTAAAATGTAAAGATGAAATTTTTTAATTTTATATATTTTTACTTTAATGCTCATTTTAGTACAGTTGTACAGTGTATGTATTAAGTGCTAATTTTAATGACGCCTTAATTATTTTTAATAAACTCTAATTTAAAATTTTGACTTTTAGGTGTTTTAGTTTTACAAAACTAAATTGGGAGTGTTTCCTCGTAAAATACTATTGGATTTTTTAGTTGCCTAATGCCTTAGTCACGCATAATGTGGGCGGGCGATTTTTTTGCGAGGAAATAGCGCAAAAATTTGCGTGTCCACGGCCTTAGTGTTGCATCGTCTAGAGAACTGTTTTTTTAAACTTTGATTGATCTTATAACTTAAAGGATGTTTTAAAAAAATTTATGTGAGGTATAAGAATGAATCAAAAATTTTAGTATTGTAAACCCTTTGTTAGGGTATGTATGTGTTGAAATGTTGAAATACTTTTTATAACCGTATGACTATAGGTGAAAAGGGTATATTAAATTTTCATTACGTTTATGACGATCTAGCTATGTATGTCCGCCCTTCTGTCCTTCCGTTCGTCCGTACGATAACTCGAAAGATAAAGGTGCTATGAGTCTAAAATTTAGAGCTTGTCTGTCCTTTTTAAGTGTGGCAGGTGTTTTTGTAGCTATTTTGAAAACTTTCGACTTAAAACAGAACTGCTTAATTCATTCTAATCCGATCCCTTGTTTATCCGCTATAAGTGTTTTCTAATTTTGGTATCCCCTGCCTAATCCTTCCTTTAATACAATCTTAAATACAAGGCTTCACATGTATAAGGTAATGATTTGTTATAGTATACTTGAATAACTTGGGGTTAAGTATTGTTTAGCAATTCGAAGCAGTCCCATTTTTTATAGTGCTGGAATTCTTCTGCTAATGAATATAAACTACCAAAAATAATAATAATTAGCAATCAAAAAAATTTAACAAAAAAATGGACCATTTCTGTAATTTATTATTTATTAAGAATTTTTGTAGGTTGATGGCAGCTTCAGAAGTTGTTTAGTAGGAAAAAGTTGTTTAGTTTTAGACGTTGTCCAGTTGAATCACCAGTATCTTAAATTAAGTATGTCTGCCAAAATTTAAACAGAAGCAAATCTATATTTATTTAATTTTTAGTTATCCTTAATTAATTCATTTGTTCTTTAGATTGAATTTAAAATTTTTTGATAAGTTTTCTCATTTTTTAGAATCTCATTTGAAATATTCTCAAAATTTTGAAATTTTTATTTCATATAAGTGCTAGTGACTGGCATACGAAATACGCCTACAGTTTCTTAAACAAAAAATAATATGCACTTTAATTTCCTTTTTGTTATCTTCTTGTGTGGCAAATTGAGATGTCATCCCATTAAAATATAAAAAAAAAAATGTTGACTTCTTTTAGGCGATGGAAGAAAAAAAAAAATTACCAGAAAAAGGATCATAAAAGAGACTCTTTACCTGTATCTAGAGGTTTTATTTGGTTTGATGTTTTATTACCAAATTTGTTAGCTAGGTTTGATTTACTTTTGCGTTTATATTTCAAACAATTTTAAAAATTATTATGATTTGAGTACCAATGACTTCAATAGTTATTTTCTTAAAAAAAACTTTAATTTTTGATTTTTTAACATTATTCTTATCTCAATTTGTAAAATTACCATCAAAATATTTGTATCATTTAGTATTTATCAGATGACTACATAGATCAAGCCATTACATAACAAATTTTTCAAATTTAACTTTGAATAGAACTTGAAACGAAACGAAACGAAGCGACTCCCTGAATTAAAATTCTTGTGAAATAAAGGTCTTGCGGTTCATAGAATCTGTCCCTAGCTTAATCTTACAGCTAAGACCTTATTCTAAGGTCACACACATAAGAAAGATACAGACACATAAGGTATTTATCTTTTAACGACATCTACGACTTCCCCCGAAGCAAAGTCTTGGTGGGTTATTGTTCAACAAACTTTTAATTAAACCCAGTCTTTTAATACTGTAACCTGAAACAAATCAATCTATTTTATATTATTTTTGTATTTATTTTAGAAAACAATTAAAATAATCTCTTTCTTCTTTGTTTCTTGTTAAAGACTAAAATTCTGAAATTATACTGTGAATTAATTGGCCAAAAAAAAATTTATTTAGCTATATATGTCTGTCCATCCTTCTGCACGATAACTCTGAAACTAAAGGAGATAAGATTCTGAACTTTTCGCAAATTCGGGTTTCCACGGGGTACAGGTAGCTGCCATACAACTTCTTTTTTTATGTGAGCATTACTCTGTACCTATTACAGCTGGGTATCTTAAATGTTGCCAAAAATTGTTTAGTGTAATGGCCAAAGTTACTTCGGCTGATCTAATTGGTCTAATTGTTGGTTAATTTGGCTGGTCTACTGCAGAGGGTTCGAGTAGCTGCCATACAACTCCTTCTTTTATATGAGCATTACGCTACACCTAATAAAGCTGGTATGTTTGAAATTTTGCCTAAAGTAATTAATGTTTATAATAATAATGATATAATGTTTATAAAACGGTCATACGGGTATCCCAAAGTTGACACAGTCTACTCTACTAAACTCTTCCTCGTTTTTCAATTATTTTTTATTTAATCCACTATTTTTAATTAATTTCACTCCTTCAATTAATCCGATGTCCTGTTTTTCAAAATAAATAATCACCTTTAATTAAATACATTTTTACCATGTTACCTGATACCATTTTTTTAATGTTATTTAAAAATTTTTTTTGGTAAATATCAATCAGATTGTCAACACCATTTCAGACATTAAATTAACATTCAAAATTTAAAAAACTTAAAGAAATAAAAATTAAGACATTGATCACAGTTGAACAATGCAATCTCAAAAAAAATTTTAAGCTTCTGTTATTAAGTTGTCATTCAAAGTATACACACACACAAAAAGACAAGTAAAAGAAAGATCCCTTAAATGAATTCGCTTTAAATTTTCGCCTCATTATGATTACAAATGACATGCAAAAAATAAAAATAAAAAACTTTTTAAGGTATAAAATGCCATTCAATGGTCTGGCTAATTATAAAAAATATGTGTCCAACTTATGCCAACATATATTGTGGTTTTTGTTTTTTTTCTTTTGTATTCTTTTAAGGGATCTTGAATCTAAATTAATTTGTTTAATTTAAAGTTTAAAGAGTTGCAATAAATTTCATTGAGAACTAATAATTTATGATGGTAAAGGTTTTATGGTTTCCACAAGTTTTTTGTTTTTTGCAAAAGAAAAAAACCTCAAAACCAAAATGACTGAAGAAGTTGATATTAATTGGTAATGGATTAAGATTCAAAAAGGAGTCAAAAAATAAATTTTAACTAAAATAAAATTTTTATTCCCAAAGAAAAAACCAATAATATGACAGTGATATTTTATTTAAAAGGGAACGTTTGATTTGTTTGTCAAACATTTGCGGTTTTTTTATTTTTTTTTAATACTAAAAACGTGTCCAAGTCAAAAACTTATTGAAAACAAAAAAAATGCACGAGACCTTTTTTTTTGCAGCGCTTATTAATAAAGTAATCAGTAAAGGATTTACCGTTTTTTTAAATGACCATTGATCGTGAAGGTTTAATTAATTTTCTTGTAACTTATAAGAAAGAAATGTCTGTACGTTCGTCTGTAATTTTTTTACAAATTTTTTAATAGGATTCAATTATTGCCCTCCTCAAGGACTTAAGATAATCTTGTTAAATTACTTTATGAATTGAGCAGTAGAAAGGAATCTAAGATGATACATATTTCTTAGCCTCATTAGGTTTCTGAGTTAAGGTCAAAGATGGTCTGGAATTCTCAATGGAACTTACGAAAGGTACCACTTTTGATAATTTTATTTTATTTAAAGTGGTGCAAATTATTGTATGAAAGCTAATTCAAAAATAGATTGAATTTAAACGATCATGGGAATAGATTACCTGTGTTCGCATTGTTAAAATTTTATTAGGTTAGGAAGTACACATCTATAATTTTTTTTTTTTGTTTTCTTTTCCAATCTTTTACATCCACCAAGTCTATTCATAATAGGCTTCAGTTTCTTTAATCGTTATGTTCACTAAGCCGTTGATTATTCGGCTGTAGATATTCTAAAATATAATTACTCGGTTGGAGCTATTGTAGATTATAAATACACAAATATTATTTTTGTGCGGTATTTATTATCTCACACAAGAGTTATTATTAGATATATAGTTTGGTTTATATGTTGGGGTTTTAATCGGTGACCTTCCGCATGAAAGACCGACGTGTTAATCCCTACACCATTGGTGATCATTAACAGATTCACAAATGTCATCCTGTGATATATAAACATCAGGTATTTGATACATATCAAGTAAAGAAATTTGAATATCTAATAAAGAGTTCTAAATCCTAATACTATGTATTCTAACCTGAGGATATTTGGTCTATATTTGGTTGTTGGAACTGGTTGTTGAACCTATTAAGCTCCAACTCATTTAAACTGTATGAAATTGAAGTGAATGAATAATTATATTATGTTTTATACTGCCATTGTGATAACGATGATATTTGAATGATTTTGTATGTTTTTTTGTTGTGGTCCTCTGTTATATCCCACTTATGAATGCTGTATATTGATGTTGAATCATGCGAATAATTATACCTGATGAATTGAGTTGTTTGATCCAGGATTATCTTTTTTTGGGTTTTTTTTTTTTGTAATTCTTTTCCTTTCAATTTAATACTCATGTTCCGTCGTTTTGTACAATTATGTTTGGTTGGTTGTGCGTGCGTGAGTGTTTTGGGAAATTTTCATATAAAGGTATAAGCAAATAAAGATAATTGGTTACCTGGTGCACGAGATGCGGATGTTTTTCTTTTCTTTTTTTTTTGTTTTATCTACTTTTAGTGTTGTTTATTTGGATTTAGATTAAAAACACATGTGCTGAAATGTTATGTGAGAGATTTTTATAAAGGAACAAAAGGATAGTTAAATATACAATTTTTTTTTGAAAAATCCCACACAAGAAATTCATTGAAGCGCATGTATATGAATCTGTTAATACCATATTATTATCCTTTCTCAGCACATTATTAGTATAGTGGTAATTGAGAAATTATATTTTTATGTATATACATATGTATTAATGATGATTAGTTGGACTATTGATATTAATAATTATCCTAATAATGATTTTATTTAAATATTTTTTTTTTTTTATTTTTCTATGGGTATTAAGGGAATTTTTATTAATTTGGGTTTTTTTTTTCAATTATTTATTTTGTGGTTTACGATTGACCGGTAAAACAACCATATGGCAAAAAAAGAATTATTAAAAGAAATTAAGGGTTTTTTGACACGAACAAAATGTTTTTTTTTTTTTATCTTGGTTAATAATTAACGTGTAAATGAATTTTAAATGTTTTTATTAAAATATTTAATTTTGTATGGGAAAAAAGTAAAAAGATGTTCAAAAAATATGTTTATATAGTTAAAGGGACGATTGTGTAGTGGGCAAGGAAGTGGCTTATTAATAGTGGGAGTTTGAGTTCGAATCCTCCACAAGTTTTTGATTAGAAGTTTTATTTAAAAAAAATTAAGTTACCTCACGCTGCGGTTACCAAATACATAAATTACAAATAGAAAATATATACTAAATGACTGGGTGGCACATTAGTTAGATTATGGGCTTGTCATACGAGAGGCTGGTTTTTGATTCGATTCAGCTACAATTCAATTGGGTTCAAATCAATGAATTAATCAATAATTTATAATTAGATATCTTCAATAAGAAATACATTAATATAACAATATAACAAAATACAAAATATAAACAAATAATTTAATTGAATAATATAACTCACAGATATAGAATAAATATCATATAATTCAAACGAAAAATTATTACAATATAAAAAAATGGGATTATCTCTATCTGACCGATAGCTCAGTGGTTAGAGTGGCGGCTTTTCAATCGAAAAGTCTCGGATTGAAATCCTGGTCAGATCATATCTAATTAAAAAAATTTAATTTATAATTGATGTCGTAACAGTTTATATCATAATAGAAATTGAATTTAACTGCCACACCTGGAAAGAAAAGGCGATTCAATCACTTATCACATTGTATAAATAAATAAATAAATTTCTAGTATTAACTCAATATTCTGCTTGTTTCATAAATTTTTACTGAGTTTTTTGCAAAATTATTATAGCATGGGAGTTAAGAGATTCTATTTCAACTATTTTTAATATTATGCAGCTTTGACAAAAATTATTTATTTTTACAAATACCAGTATTTTGTCTACGACATACAGTGCTAGTAGTCGATTGCTTTATTTTGTTTTAAACAAACGATTTTACTCATTATTCTTCGGAGCTGGGAGATTTTAAAAGCGATGCACATCTTACTATATTATAACCTTTTACATCTTGCTATTATAATTTTATATGTAATTGTTTTTTTTTTATAATTACGGTCTTTTAATGTACATATGTCAGAACAATTAGTATATATACTAAAATATTATCTTGAAGTTAAAAATATTATCTTTATACCCGTATGACTATATAGTCAAAGGGTATAATAAATTTGCCATTACGTTTGTGACGCAGAGAAGGAGGGGGGGTAGATATAGACTCAAGTGTATGGATCAGATCAGAATCGAAAAATAAATTGATTTAGCTATGTATGTT
Organism: Dolichopus griseipennis; assembly: GCA_963082915.1. NCBI lineage: Eukaryota > Metazoa > Arthropoda > Insecta > Diptera > Dolichopodidae > Dolichopus > Dolichopus griseipennis. The sequence goes on along the minus strand of OY720443.1, from coordinate 52,342,932 downwards.
CGTCCGTCCGTCCGCATGATAACTCAAAAACTAAAGGAGCTAGGATCTTGAAATTTTCGCAAATTCGTTTTTTTGCAATAGCCGTCATCGCTATTTAAATCCAGCCATTTCATTTTGGTCCATGGGTTCGGGTAGCTGCCATACAACCCCTTTTTTTATATGAGTATTACTCTGTACCTATTACAGCTGCGTGTCTGAAATATTGCCAAAAGTAGTTTAGTTTTATGGCCAAAGTTTCTGCTAAATTTGGTTGGTCTAGTGCAGTGGGTTCGAGGAGCTGCCATACAACTTCTTATTTTATATGAGCATTACTCTTCACCTATTGAAGTTGGGTGTCTGAAATTTTGCCAAAAATAGTTTAGTGTAATGGCCAAAGTTACTGCAAAATTTGGTTGGTCTACTACAGAGAGTTCGAGTAGCTGCCATACAACTCTTTCTTTTATATGAGCATTAGACTACACCTAATAAAGCTGGTATGTTTGAAATTTTGCCAAAAGTAATCAATATTTAAAATAATAATGAAATAATGTTTATATAACGGTCATACGGGTATCCCAGAGTTGACACAGTCTACTCTACCACACTCTTCCTCGTTTTATCTTAATTTGAGTTATTTTAAAAAACCGAAAAAAAAATTTCATGTGTCATGTGTTCGAATGTGTCAAAGTTATTATACTTTTAGTATTTAGCGATAAAATAACTAGTTCAGTTTCATATCAAATAACCCTAAACTTATCCCATAAACTGTAATTAATAAAGGAATAACAACTAAATTAAGATTAATTTAAAATAATAAAAATATTTAAATTTAAATTTAAAAAGAAAAATCTATATATTTTAGTACTCGACGTCTGAATAGATTTAAAACTCAAATTTAATACCAATTAACTCATTATTATTATTATTTACTAAATAATAAAAAATTAATACAATTTCTAAATTAAATATTTGTTAAACTTCAAAAAAACATATTTTTTTAACACCTTTTTCCAAAAATTCGCTACTTCAAAAATTCTTTTCATTTCATTTAACAATTGAATTTAAAAAACAATGGAATTGAATTTTTTTTTTTAAAGCAAATTTCAATTGGAATTTAAACAAATTTTAAAAAATACAGTTTAAAAAAACAAATAACACACACTCAATTCTGATTCATTTACAATTCAGAAAATAAAAAAATCCTAAGATCAGATGACATATGACAGGTTATAATAATTAATCATCCATAAAATAAAATAGACAAAACAACAATGATCGTATATATTTATCCCTTTTTTTATTTTGTTATTTTTTTTTTTTTTTTTATTATTTAAAATTTTTAATTTTTATCCCTATTTTAAAAATTAAAATTAGCCCTATTACTCCAGAAAACTTCAGGAATAAAATATATTTCATTACGCATTTTATGTTTTCTTTGAATTAAAATTTAAAAAGTGAAAAATTATCAAATGGTTTTTATTATAAATTTTTTTTGCAAAACAATGAAATACTTCTTTCGTTTTCATAGATTTCAGAACAATGGGGGTAGTTCTTGTCAAAATTTTAATAAATATTTATAGAAAACAGTACGAGATCCTTTTTTGTTTTGTTTTTTTTTTTAGAATAAGTTTTAAAGATCATTTTGTTGTCTCTTTCTTTTAACATTATTTATTTTTAAAGGATAACTTATCAGAAATCAGAATTTTGAATAAATCACTAATGATAATTTCTTGTATTTTATTTTGGTGCCTTATTTTGATGTTTCAAGGTGTGGAATCTTTGTTTTGATATACAGTATTGATATGAAATGAACTGAAAAAATGATTTATATTATTAAGAATTAAAAATTGTGGCTGTAATAATGTTTGTTTTGTATTCAGATGAATTTGTTAATGATCTTAAAATTTTAAGAAAACGTAAATAGGAAAGTAAAGTTAATTTAGGAAACTGTGGGATACTGCTATGCGAACATAACAAAAATACAGAAAAAAATTAATCTCTTTTGACAAAGTTTCAAATACGCACATAGCTATTCGAAACTCTTGCACTAGACAGTATCAAAAATGCCATCAAGGTTTTAGTTTAAAAAATGCCATCAAAGTTCTGAGGTATGCATAAAGTTGAAGCAACTAAGAAGTTGCTGAAAACCTTTTTGAACCTCCAGCACCAACGACAAACCTCATATAGAAAAGTTGGCCATCAGATTTAATTTCAGACACCCAGTTTAATTAACTATAGTGTTATGCTCATATTAGGAAAAAGCGTAGAAATAAACCCAAAATGTTAATATTTCTTGTAGAGTTTGATAATTTTATATGGAAGCCCCATCGATCCTGAGGTACAATTTGGCACATTTGCAAAATCGTTGTACCTATCTCTTGGCAAAAAAAGGATTCATACCAAATTTCATTAAAATCGGTTGAGATTTTGTTGAATTATTCGAACTTGAAGTTTCCGAAGCTCCTATAATCTCTAGACCCCATGATAATATAATTAAATTTATGTAAGCTACTCGTACCCACTCTTAGTCTATGTATCTAGTTTGAATTCATTTCGCCAGCTAAAACGCGGGGCTTTTTTTCGAAAGTCTGACAATTTTGTATGGGAGCATCCTGAATCCTGTGGATCGATTTGACCCGTATAAGTAAGACCATACCAAATTTCATCAAAGTCCCTTAAAATTTAAACAAGTTATCATGTACACATCCACAAACACACACGAACCATAAAAAAAATTTCGGAATTACGCGTTTCCGAAAAAATGAAATAATTTTTATTATTAGGAACCTATAACCTGTTTTCCTACAGTATGGATACTAAAGGAAAACTAAAAATTAGTATCGAGTCACCTCAAAAACTCTGAAAGATTTAATTGGAACAGCAAAGCCGGCTCTTGTATATAAATGAATATTTGAAAATTTCAGAAACAAAGGTCTTTTAGTTTTTGAGGTGTTTTGACTCACGTGCGGGGAGATGGACATAGCTAGATTAACTTACACTTTTCGATTTGTCTATTCCGATCCATACACTTAAATTTTCGAGCACTATTTCATTTCCTTTACTGAGGCACAAACGTAAGGGCAAATTTAGAATCCTTTTATAGGAAAAACATTCGTTTTCGTGTTTAAAAAACAAATCCTTAAAAAATATGTGTGTGAGTTATATTATAAAAACTAAAGTGACAATAGAGAATACAGTTCTTATGGTTATTATAAATGAAATGTATATTCTAAAAAAATAAAGAATTCAAGTTTAACAAGATCGTTTGTTATATTTTTAGGGTTAGAATTTGATTGAATTGAAATGATTTCGATTTCGATCTATTTTAATTGTTTGTTTGTTTGTTTGTTTTATGTTGTTTTATTTTGTCAAGATAAACTTCTATAGATATATATAGATATTTTAAGCAAATTGACTTTAAATGATATTTTGTATATATATAAAGATATATTATATAGGTATGTCTTATGAACTGAATTGTCCTTTGAGTGGTTGGTTATATATTTGGTAAATATTCAATTTATTTTAATCAGTTTTTATTTTTTTTATTCATTAATTTCTTCGTTAAATAGGTAGATTGTTTTTTATTTGTTTTGATTAATAGTTCTGAATATTAACTGATTGTCATATTAAAAAAATGACATTATTGTGACAGTACTTTAGTTTTTTTATAAATTTTTTTGTAGAAAGATTTTCTCATAATGGCAGAAATAAAACGGTTTTTTGTATAACAAAGAATTTATTATTAAAAAAAAATTTGTTTGGGAAATTTTTAATGATCTTTTTCTAAAAACTGGTTTTAACTGGGATATACCTGAAAATTTAATATTATGATAGATCAGGAAGAAGAAGTAATAAAAGTTGTAAATATGAGTGGACTCATAATATGCCAAACTTAAAAGATCTGTTAAATTCAAAGTTTTTGTATACTTATAATTTGAGCGGTTCACCTATGGTCACTTACGAGAGGGGACTCAACATTTGATCTAATATATATTTCACACAAATAAGGGGCGGACTCAAGCATTAGCGGAAACCAAGTTTTTAGTTCATTCAATTTGAACTTTTTAGTATCCTGAACAAAAAATTTTTTTTTTTAATCTACTAAAATTTAAGTGTAAATTAACAGCAATAAAAACTTGTCCACATAATTCAAAAATTGTCCAAGTTATTAATAAAAATCAATTCAAAAAGCAAAGGTAAAAGAATTTTTGGATAGATACGGGACTCAACTGTTAACCTTTTAAGTAGGTATTAAAAATATGCACAGCTCGATCAAGCTAATTTTGAAAACTTTTCCAAAGTATATTATTATTATGTCCTAACTTTTCAACTGTAAGGCCAATAAGCCTGCGCATACCATAGGTACGTGTTGGAAAAGGGTAGACATATTATGTTTTTTTTTAGAGTTAATCTTAATGAATTCCTCATACAACTTAAAGTCCTAGATTTTCAATAGATACAATTCTATTTGTTATATATTGTAATAATTATATTTTGAATATTAAGGTATTCAAATTATTAATTTCTAGAAGACTGGCTGAAATCCGCTTTTATTGCTCTACCAAAGAAACACAATTCTCGAAAATTTAATTAGCATATGCTTAGCAGCCTTATGAGCCATTAAAAGTCATAAATTAAAAGTCTTTTTGAAAATTATTCATAATCGATTGTACAACAAATGTAAAGAAGCTATGAGAAAATCATAATTTGGATTTAAGTCGATTTTAGGAGCACATGAGGCTCTTTTTGCTATTCAGGTACTCGGCCAGAACTGCAAAGATGCACAAAAAGATGTGTTTCTAGGATTTATAGATTATGAAAAGGCTTTTGATAGAGTACAGCATAGCAAGTTAATAGAGATTATTGAAAATATGGATATTGATGGTAAGAATATTGAATGCTTCAAAAATCTATATTGGCGCCAAACTGCTACAGTAAAATCTGAAGGCATAAAAACAACAGATTTAAGGATTCACAGAGGAGTACGACAAGGATGCATTTTATCTCCACTGTTATTTAAAAAATATTTCAAGAATAAATTTCATCAATGCAATAAATAGTCTGAAATTATGTATTTCAAATATATATATATATATATATATATATATATATATATATATATAAAAAGTAGATTTTATATAAAATACAATTTTGGATTGCTTCTATTATCTTATCTGTCAAATAGTTCCAGCTATTGGAAAACATAGAACTATTGTTTTTTTTTTTTCAAAAAATACTCATGATTGAAACATAGGTATATAAAATTTGTAACCTACATTTTAGACTTCCCATAGAGTTTCCCAAGCGCCAGAATACTTTTTAAAACATTCTCGTATTAAGTATTTATCTACACTGAACATATGTTATAGCAAATTATATTGAAAACATTAAAATATAAACCTTAAATCACATTTTAATTGTTTAAAATTAATTTTTTTGTTTGTTTTACAGATTAGTTAAATTATCTTTATTTTTTTTTATATTTATTGGTAAAAGGGCTCACATATGTTCATAAATCGATTTCTAGTTACCTCCTTTTATTGTAATTTTGTACATATATACGAAGGATCAAAGGATTTTCCCAACACATTAGTACTATCGGTATATTTTAAAGAAAGAACAAAACAAATAATAAATTTATAACTTAATTTAACCACAAGAAATTGTTTTTGTCGGATTAAAAATTATCCTGTAAAAGTCACCAAATTATAATTCTACATGCACATATTTTTAAACATATTTATTTACACATATATATATAATAGTGTAAATTCGAGGTAATATCCTGCCGCTTATCTTTTATGGTGGTCCTATAATATCCTGTTAAACAAACAAAACACAAGAAATAGAGATGATAATGATGATTTTTGAACCATTGGTCATTTATTCTGATTTCATTTTATTACACATGGGAATTCCCATTTCTAAGAACTAAAAAGGAAAATAATAATAAAAACATAATAGTAAAACTCATGTTAATTAATGCCTTTTGTAATATTTTTGGTTTAATTTGACATGAAATTTGGTATGTTTTATGATTTTTTAACCGACTATTCTTTGACGGTATCTAAAGATTATTTTACTATTTGATATTCTAGAATTTAAATTCGAAGTTCCAAACCTTAAGAATAAGTTCACCAACACTTTCAATGAATGAGACACAATTAACAATATATTGTGGTTAACTATAATTTCACAATTTTCAATTTACAAAACAATTTGCATAAGCCGCCATCTTACAAATTCAATGGTTTAGGGATGAATATCTGCTGCACTCATAATTTCATAGGTTAGATAAATTTTAGAGTATACGTTAATTCTTTGATTTCTTTGAAACAGATACTCGTCCTTAAAAGATATCTATAAAACAGGCGTAGTGTTCAGAAGATGCGCCGATGGCTAAGAGTGAGCGTTGAGGAAGCACTTCCGTTTTTTATAAGACGCATAGCTCTATTTTCCACTTTATCGAGACACTCCAAAGAGGTTTGAATAGCTTCAGCCCAAATATATGCATTAGTCTCCATAAACTAATTTGTAGTTTATTGAAAATAGGTTTTGATTTAGAAGTAAAATTAAAATATGTCTAAGATTTCCTTATTTAAAAATTATACATTATACGATTTCTAGCTGTTGATCTTTCAGGCTAAAGGTTTAAATTTCAATTACATTACAATTTATTTACATTCATGATACCCTCATCCATACACTCAAGAGATACAGTATCAAAAACTTTAGAAAAGTCAAGGATTGCTAATACCGTAGCCCTTCTTGGCTAAATCACAAAAAATTCAGTCGAAAGTTTCAAAAAGAGTAGTTTTAGTGCTCCGACTCCTTCTAAAACTCGATTGGTGCACGTACAATAAGTTTTCCACCTCCACATAATTTTACAATGAACCACATATTCAACAGCTTTTTAAAAGACTTGATAACAAACTGGCAGGTCTAAAATCTGAAATTTCAGAATTATACTTTATAGGAACAAGCACTACTTAAGGAAATTTCCACAAATCTGAAAAAGTAGAAAATGTAAGTGCAGAGTTGAAAGTTTTGGTAATGTAGGCGACAACATTTGGTAAAAGAAATTTTATTCACAGGAGACGTTCAAAAATTAAAACGCATTTTCGAAGTAATCAGTAAAATTAAAGTTGAGAGATTGACATGAGTTTACTTGAGTGATTGAGCCACAAGATCCATAGAGTGATTAGCAGAGTTATTTAAACCCAAAGTTGCAGCATTAGATTAAAACATTTTAGATGATGACTTAGGTATAACCTGATCTCAGTTTAAATCCTATGTTCCTTTCAGTTGGCTGTCCTAAAATGTTTTAACTTTGAGTAGAACCCGATTTTGCTTATTCTATTCTTGCAACATGACACGGGATGCCTCAATTTTCACATTTTTATCTATTATAACTACCTAATATGTTATGCAGTTCCTGAAATACTAAATATAAGTCTTGCAATAGTGCTATAGTTTATTCGTTAACATCAATGACGCAAGCCATTCCTATTCAGTCTCTCGGATCTTTTTAAACTTTAATTCGGGTAAAAGATTACACAATTACACAAGATATACACATCGGCACTAAAAATCAATTCATTTCAAGGAATACTACTTGTTACAATCAGTTTATTTCTTCATAATTTATTTAAATTAATTATAATATATTTCTTTTGTTTTAAAATAAATTTAATTATAATTATTAATCAACAACATCGTTATTCTTTTTTTTATATATTTAAAATAAATTCCTTGAATCACATTATTTATTATCTCGTCTATTTAAATTAATTTGTTTTGTTGTTGTTTTTTTTTTTATATTTTTTTACTCAACAAATTCTTCATTAAAATGATGACAAATATATATATAAAAAAAAAATTAAATTCCAAAAATGCACTAAAACTGCATTTACTATTAACTTTATTACTTGTATTTCTAAAAAAAAAAAAGCAAAAAACAAACAAAATCAAAAAATTCCTTGAAACAGTAAATGTTGCAATTTTGTATTATAAAATGATGAGTTTTTGATCTGTACTTGCCAATGAATGGCCCACTAAATGAGATTTTATTTTATTAACTTAAGATTGACAAGTATTCATACTGATTTTATCACCATCATCATCATCATCATCATCAACATCATCATCCAATCACATGCTCATTTTGATACAAAAAAATTATTTTGCAAAAACAAATAAAAAAAAAAAAAAAAACAAAATTAAATTAAATTAACAAAAATGTTGACATAAATGTCAAAAAATCGTAAAAACAATTTTATAGAACATTTTTTATATCAGTTAAAATTGAATATTAAAGCAACAATGTTGAGCTACACATATACAATGTTGTTAAATGTTGTTTTGTGTGTTTTAATTCCTTTTTAATGATTTTAATTTAGAATTTAATGAGAAAAATTTAAAATAAAATTTATTTTTTTTTTATATATAAGGTAGAATTTAAAAACATGGGTTTCTAAATAACCACAGTTTTAAATGGTTTTTATAACAATTTTTGAAATTGGAATTATGTTTACATAGACATTTATAATAAAATTTATTAATCAGTTGACAAAGTTTTAGGTATATCGCAAATGCGAATTTAAAAATTTTTAAATTACCCTTGTTTTTGAAGAATATTGGTAAGCAATCAGCCTTGATTTAAGAAACTACATTTATATGTCGTTCAGTTGAGTTAAGCGCTTTAAAAATTTTAAGTTGCTAGAAACGATTTGTTTTTTTTCAAGCGCTGAAGTAAGTCATTTTATAAAATTTGATTTTGTGCAGCAGCATTAATTTTGACAGATTTCTTCTTCTTCTATGGCGTTATAGATATTTGTAGGACCTTGGCCTTCTTCATCATTCTTCTCAATTTCACTCGATCTTGCGCAGCAGTTATCCAATTTTCCTCTTGGAGCATTGACACAGTGTGCATTTGACCGGCCCACCCAAGCCGTTGTAGCGTGATGAATGTCACATATAGCTATACATTGCATCGCATTCTAAATTGATCCTGATTTGACAGCTTTAATTGAAACCATTTTGTATAATGGGAATTTAACTTTTCTTCCATAATTTATGATTTATAGTAAAATTAATATTATGTTGTGTTACTTATTCTCCATTTTAATTATAAATTTATTTTTATTATTGTCAATCTTTTAGTGAAGCCCTCACTGAACCGAAAACTTGTCTAATTTATGCAACAATGAAAATTAATTTTATAACAAGTAAAGGAAAGTAATAAATTGTTTAAGTCATTTATTTTGTCAAACTACAAGAAAGCACTCAAAAATAATGGTCTAAAAACGTGATAAAACAACAACTTATAAATTAATAAATGTATCAATATACAAAACAAAATATACATTGTTGTTGTTTTAAAATTTAAAATATTAATTTAAATTTTTTTTTTAAATCAGTACGAATGGAGCTCGAAAAGTATACCAATTTTCCATTACGTTCGTGACGGTGAAATGGAGAAAAAAGATGTAGACTCATTTGTATGAATCGAAATTATAATCGAAAAGTGAGTCGATGATCTATAGCTAAGAATATTCGTGCGTTTTCTCCAGAACAAACTTTAACTATAATTTAAAAAATTAAATAACTATGATTCTAAAAATTTCATAAATTCGTATTTCTGACAATTGACATCTTTGCTATTTAAATTTAGCAAGTTCGTTCAGCGGGTTCAAATACATCTACAGCGGGTTCAAGCAGAGTATTCCAAATTTTCCAGAAGTAGTTAATCGTAAGATTTAAAATTAGGTTTGTCTACAGCTTCAGTTTGAGCAGAAGTTTGAAAAGCTTCCATACAACTTCTTTCTTTTTTATTTTATGTTTTTTACGAAGGGAATGGAACGCTCGAAAGGAAACTTTTGAAATTTTGCGGTATTTCTTTGGGTAGTGTAAGACTTTAACATACCAAAACCATACTCTTTTTGAAAAAAACTTTAGGAAGTATCCTGTGATACAAATTTACAGTTTGATTACAAGGCTGGGAATATTGAAGGATTTTGGGATTATTGGGAGGTTTGAGATTTATTTATTATGGGGGAAGGAAACAATTTGGGAGGGATATTTAGGAAAAAGATGTTAATATGCTTTTTAAATTGAATTAACTTGATTATTAACTTGATATATTTCAATTTTTTGACAAAAGAAGTTATGTTAATTTTTTTGCAGCGTGTATCCCATAGTTGACATAATCTATTCTACTCTCTTTTCGCTTTATACATATTTTTGTTTTAAATTTTTGGTGACAACAAACTAATAAAATTGTCTCATAAAAATGATAACGTAAGCTTTTTTCCAGTAAAAAAGATCAGTTTTATTTTTTTTTTTTTTTTATTTTAAATGTGAACGAATTAAAATTACATTTTTGTTTTTTTTTTATTTTAATATTTTCATTTAAATTTTTTTTTTTATTTTTTATAAGAGTAATGTGTATTCAAGAGCGTGTTTCAACCGCGTGTCTTATTTAAAAAAAAAAATAAAAGTTTAAAATTGAAAAAACAAAACATTTGTACTTGTAAATAAATTGTGGCAGGCGCCTTAAAAATTTGGACTTTTTTGATAATGATGATTATGATAATCATGTATATATACGTCATACAAGTATAATATAATTTAATTCGATAATTTTGAATAATTTTTTTTTTGAAATTGAATTTATAACGATTACTTATGGTAACAATTAACAGCTTACTACAGTGCATACGTACATACATTCTGCAGATAAAAAATTCACCATTGAAATTTACCATTTAATTAAAATTGAATGAAAAAATCAAACTATACGATATATTCGCTTGGATTATATGGCATGGCTACTGTATATTAATATTATTTAGGTTTATTACTTTATATATACATTGACGATGATATTGATGATCATAAAAATTGAAGCACACACCCACCCACATAATTTTTTTTTTTCAGATTTGATGTGTACTAAAAAAATAAAATGATGGTATTTTAATTCGATGATTTTTGATTACCTTTACCCTTGTTTTGTTTTGATTATTTTTTTTAAAAGCGTAAAATCAGTTATTACCAATCCACGAGACATGATTTAAAAACAATATTGTAACTATTACAATAATAAATATATACATATTATAATATATATATATATATATATATATATATAGAAAATATTTAAATATTTAAAATTGTATAAAAAATTAAAAATTATTAAATAAATTGAAATTAAATGAAGAAAGTTGTAAAAGATTGAAAGAGAAAAAAAAAAAAAATAAAATTATGTAAATCTTAAAGTATCTAAAGATATAATTTTGATTATCTGAATTAATGCAAAAGGTTTGGTTTTTTTTAGTTTTAAAAGTATTAAAAATAACCACAGGTGTTTATATGAGGTGCAATTGTTTCATTTTTTTTTTTTTTTTATTATTTTTACGTTTTTACATTTTGAAAAATATGTAGGTCAAAAATTTTTACGTTCAATCAGAAAATTAATAACATTAACTAAAAGTAAAAGATACATTTTATATTAAAATCCAGATGAATCATATTGTATTAAGAAATTGGATATTTATTCATTGTTTTTTTTTTTTTCATTTTTGTTGTTGTTTTTTTTTCGATAATGAGGTAATCAATATATCACTTCTGATCCTGGATTAAAAAAATATATTTATATTGTTTTTTTTTTGTGTGAAGTAATTTTTTAACAAATAATTTTTTTGTATATTGCAGTGATTTAATTCATGGATAAGTAAAAGATAAAATAATGGTTTTATAGTAAGTGCAATTGCAGTAGTTTTAGTTAGGAGTTCAATTTTGTTAGTTGATAATTTGTTTCTAGGAGCGTTGCTTTCTGAAGGATTCTTCGATAATTTGCATTAGTCTTTCTATCATTGGAGATTTATAAGCATCAATTATTTTACCTTTTTCTCAACATCACTTGTTCTTCATTTAATTTTGTTGAAGTAGTATCAGTAATTTAATGTTACCCTACAGTTCAGTATCCCTATGTTTATTTTTCGAATATTTGAGAAGGTAATAAGTTCACTTTAAATAAATTGAAATTAAATGATGCTTTGTAAATCATATATCAGTTCTATATCGTAGAACAGAATTGATCGTGGGGACAGGTAATAATATTTTACCTAACGGTGCATTTTTGCTGGAGCTGTGATAAGAGATAATAGCATCGTTAAGAGCATATTATAGAAAATTTATATTGTTTATCGATGATAAAAGTCATGCACCATTATAACCACATCTACTTAAATTATGTATTTAGTTTTCTATGTCATTTTATCGACGCTTTTATCACTTATCGCAGCTCCAACCTAAAGGCACCCTAAGGCTTTCGATCAATTTTAAATATAGTAATTTCTTTTGTTCTTCTAGCAATTTTTCGTTTCTACTTTCTATGCGGAGTTACATGAGAAATTTTTATTAGTATTGGTTTTAAATTCACAATTACTTCTGGATATCAAATTAATAGAAGTTGACTTAGTTGTTTCAGAAGAAGTAGGGGAAGAAGAAGTGGGCATCAACGTCAAAACAAAAATCAAAGTTTTGCAGTGACAAACAACACACCCTTCGAATATTTAGACCAGGGCAATGTTCGGTCGCTTACAGCCTATATGGCAAACCACTAAATATCCAGGGGTACAAAATTGAGAATATGTGAAACCTTTGTAAAGACCACCTTAACATATGGAAGGGAAACCTGGTTAGTTACGAACAACATCGCATAGAAACTACACATATTAATTAATAAATGTTTAGGAATCATATCCAGAGTATGCTAGCCCAATAAAATAAGCGATAATGATATATAGAAATTTGTCAAAGTAGAACCGATCGGACAAAAGATCTAAAGGAAAAAGTGGAGATGGATAGGGCACACACTTAGAAAGCCACAAGGAAGCATAGCAAGAGAAGCACTAGATTAGAACCCACAAGGAACCAGAAGACGAGATCGCCTCAATAACACCAGGAGGCGAACGATATTAGAAGAACTAACCTCAACTGGAAAAACACGGGAGGAAGCAAAATAAGCTGCTTCGAATAGAGTCAGATGGAGATGCTTACTAGATATCCTATGTTCCCGAGAGGTGCAATAAGGACAAAAAAAAACCGTTACAATTTAACTTTAAAGAACTTTTATGAAATGAGTTATAATTTTTTGAATATTTTTACTAAACCATTCTGAAATTTTTAACAGACAAACAAAACAATGTAGAAATAATAAATTAAATTTCATACTTAGATATTTAGAAAATTCTGAACACTTGTAAATTTTTTTTTTGGATCGTTATTTCCTTTTATGAAATATATATATCTTACATAATACATAATCACGAAGTAATTTTTCTAACAGATCATATTCAATGATCTAAGCTTTTCAAACGTATCAAAGCTTGTTAAATCACAATATATATATATATATAATAGACATTCTTTTGCGATCAAGAAACTTTAAAAAATTTAACACAAACTGTAATCTAATTGGTGCATCTAAATTATAGTAATATTAAATGTATAAAAATTTTTTAGTGTTATTTTGTTTTTTTTTTCGAAAGATCTTTAAGATATTACATGTTCTCACCTTCAAATACTTAACTTGAATGAGCATTTAAAAAAATTTTTGTTTTTCATTTTTATTTTTAATTCCTTGTGTAGTTTTTGAAATCGTTTTCAGAAAAATGCAGAGCATGAAACATTTTTAAGCAAAAAAATATAAATTTATTTTTTCGGAATTTATGTCTCCGAAAATGAAGGAAAACAAAAATTCGAAGGCAGTCAAGGGTCAAAACTGTAACATAATGTTACCTACTGCTTGTTGTCTTTTCATCTTATATGTCGTATAAATAATTTGCGATCATATTAATACAAACTTTTTTTAACAGAAACAGTTTGAAGAAACCTGTTAAAGATACTTAAATATATTTCAATTGATTTTGTTACAGAAGCTCATACAAAAACATATGCGAAGAATTAAAAGTATTTAATCCGTATTGTAAGAATTAAAAATGTTAAAAATTATTTTTTTTATCACAGTTTCTAAAATTTTATATAATTCAACTAAAGAACTTTTTTTTTGTGAGTTTCGGTTTTATTTGGAAAGGTTGAGATGATACGATCATATATCCTACAGAAAACATGGAAATGCAGCATTACGTAAAGTAATGAGTTGTCAACTATCACAGAAATTGCAAAGCCTATTGAATATTCTAATGGCATCGTTTTACTAAGCCACTCAGTGGAAAAAATGCATGATACCATCAGTAGACTGGTAGAAAAAGCTAGAGAATATATTTTCAAATAAACATAAATAAGACCTGACAATTGGAAATCAATAGCACAAACCGAACACCAATACTCATGCACAATATTCCCATATTTAAGAGGTATCAGATTCAAGAATTTTGAAAACTATAAGGAAGTATAATAACAACAGATGATGGCTAAAATTGATATATGGAACAAAGAATAGAAAAAGCCAAGAATCCATGTCTTCCTAGTCTGTCGTCGACATGGTAGTCAACACACATATCACACAGAACGAAAATTAGAATCTTTAAGGCATATGTCAAATCGATGTTGTTATATTGAAGTGAAATCTGGTTTATGTCTACAAATAATATACAGAAACTACAAGTCTTTGTAAGTAAATGTCTGAGAATAATATATCGCATGTTCTGGACAAAGTGAACTATGAACGAATCGCTTTGGATAATGACGAGGCTTGAATCAATATGGGTCCAAATAAGGAAAAAAATGTTTAAATGGAATGGTCACATTCTAACGCACTCAAGAAGAGCTGTGGCTGCCAAGGACTGGAATGGAACTCCCAGTGCAGAAGAAATGTGAGCAGGACAAAAGCTGGCTTAGTGGTGAACGCTATTTATCGTCAATATGGAAACCATGGTTTGAAATAAATAAAATGGTGCAAACAGAAATATTTTGGGAGACTATAGGGAGGCTCTATGCTCTATGTTGCAGAGAAATATAAAGACTATAAGGATTGTTAATTGGCACAGTCCAATCCATTTAGGAAGTCAACACTTCTTAACAATAACGCTGGTAGAGAAGAAAATACATTTGAAAAATTAAACTTAGAAACCTTTTAAAAATCTCTGATATATTTTTTAATTTTCAATATCAACATACAATTTAAGTTTTATTTTGCAACATATATATAATTGTTGCAGAGGAAAAAGATCATCAACACCATGTTATATAAAAAAAATAAAAAAAATTTATAAATTTATAAAATTTTTTTTTTTTTAATTTTATTGTGAACATTATGGATCTGAGCTGCCAAATTCTAAATTGGTTAGCAATTATTATTTGACTTTTAGGTTGATTAAAAAAATAATCCGAGTACCTAAACATTAAAAAAAAAAAAACAAAAAAACAAAGAAGAAATGTTGCGAAAAATTTTTGTGAAAAAGAAAGAAAAAAACAAAAATGTTACCGTTGTCCATTTTTTATCTTAATGTCATGACAACATCGACCCAATATTGGCTGCCTTCTATAATTTTCTATAAGCAGCATTACAATTCTTACAAACAAACAAGTGAAAGAACAGCCCAACTATATATAAAATAAAATAAACTTTTATGAAGGTTTCATATTATATATGTATGTATAGGTATCGGTAAAGTGTTAAGGAATTTTTTTTAGAACGAAGAAGATGAAATAACAAGTATAGAGAATATATGAGGTAAGGAAGAAGATTTTGTTGAGTTCTATATTGTATTTTTGTATATTTGAATTGTGTATAAAAATATAATTTTACAAATTCTTTTTATTTTTTTGTAATTCCTGTTGATGTTGTTGTTATTATTGAGGTTTAGTGTTTTGTTTTGGTTGAAGGAGTTGAATGGATTTGGTGTATATTGAAGACCCCAATCACATTATTTATGGGAACGATAAATTTATAGAATAAATGTTGTGGTTTTTAGTTTTTTTTTTTTATTATATATTATTTTCTTGTGTGCAGTCTTTAATAGATTGGATTGTTTGAAGAGCCTCCGGGCAGAAACACTTTTTTTTTTTTTTTTTTTTTTTTAATATCAATGAAGATGAAATTTTGTTAAATGAATTTTCCACGTTTTTTTTCCCAATTCATTCGTTTGTGGTTCCTATTTTATATTGGAATTATTATACAGTGCAAATTGTTATTAAAAAATTTGTAATAACATGAGATTAAATAAAATTTATTTTATTTTAAAATCAAGGAAATATTTAATTTGTTATTTAATAATTTTTTTGCTTTAAGTATAAAGAGTTATTAGTATTGAATATGATTCTAACAAATTTTTTATTCATTCACTGTTTATTCATTCACTATTTTGTAAAAATAAGTTTCATCTATTAGATTCATCTGATTACTCAAGTAAAATAATAAACAAAAAACCCTAACTAATTAGTGTCATATTACTTAAATATAATTAAGTATAGTGCCATTGCACAGAAGTGCAAGATATTAGAAATGAATTATAAAACATTTTTTGGTATTAATTTTTTAAGCAGGTTTGTGGAAAACGTTGAAAGCCATTCGCGCAAAAAACTATACATGGTTTCTCTTGGTTGTGAGACACTTTTTCACTAAAAGTGCTGACCTAAATAATCTCCTTGGAATGGTCTTTAAAACAAATGTACTTTTTGGGTTTGAAGCCATTGGGAACGGAAGCATTGGAAATCGGAAATGAGAATTATTGGTTATATATAGAGTAGAGGAATATTTGTGAAAAATTTGAGAAAAAAGATTCTAAAGTTCTCCTGTTTTTTTTTTCTTTTGTACTTATTACTCCCCTTGGGATATCTATTAGGTATCTCCATACCTCCCATGTTTTTCCAGTTTACGGCAGTTCTTCTAATATCGTTCGCTTCCACGTGTTATTGGGGTGGCCACGTTTTCAGTCTCTTTGTGGGTTCTAATCTAGTGCTTCCGTTGCTACGCTTCCTTGTGGCTTTCTAAGTGTGTGCCCTATCTATTTCCATTTTTCCTTTTTGATCTCTTGCCCGATCGGTTTTACTTTGGCAAGTTTCCATTGGTCACTATTACTTATTGTGTTGGGCCAGTATACTTTGCGTATGATTCTAAGACAATTGTTGATGAACACCTATAGTTTATGTATGATTTTGTTCATGATGGCAATGTGTGCCACAACTTTAAATTGCAATGAACAAAAGATTTTCCTTATTTCAAAATATAAATGAAATTAAGTTGCTAAGTGAAATTACAACGGAAGGGTTGATGAGTTTTTGGCATAATCTTTTTAATTTCTTAAGAAGAACCTATTCTATTACATAGTTATAGAAAAGACAAGCACTTTTAATATTTCAGTAGTCACTTGAAACATTTTGACAATGCATACAATTCTTTTTGGTATTCCATCGAGGTACTGAAGAGCGATTGTGGATACAAGTTAAATTATTTTCCACCTCTATTTTATCTTTCTAATTTTAAAACTTTCACCAGGATCCCTAACAGTGTGCTGCTCAAGAAGGCCACCTCTATGATATGTTTCTAACCACGCAATCTCAAAAGTATGTGATTTTGATTGGTTGTCCTCTGGGTGACTCCGATTACTGTTTAGTCAATACAAGCTTCCAGATAGGCTCAGTATCCAATCCAAGGCTTCTGCCCAAAATATTAGTATGGCGCTATAGTCATGCTAACGTGGAATGTCTTGAAATGTTTTGCTGGGTGTTTCAGTAAATATATTTATGAAATTATATTCGTTGTATATTGATTAATTGATTTATTAATTTACAGACATGTTATTTGCAAAGCCGGACTAATTATAAACCAGAATAAAGCGCCTCTAAACCATGTTAACCACAAATTAAATATAAATTTTTAACAAAAAAAAAAACATTAAATTTATTTAATTTAACTTTAAAATGTTCCAACTAAAATTATTAAAAATATCAGATTTATACAAGTGTATTAAATTATCTACTCATCTTTAAGATAATCTCAGGTACAAATTTACAATAATTTCAAAGATTTATAAAAAAAGTCTTAATTTAATCTTAGTCTTAATTTTGGTTGTAATTTAAAATAAAACTTATTGATAATGGTTTAAGAATTGGACATCTTGTTAAATCGAGATCAATATTTGAGATTAACTTAATCGACCTTTAAAGTTTCATGTTTCTTTTTCCTTATTTTTATGAATCATTATCGATCAGATTTTCTTTTTACAATAATAAAAACTATCAATCGATGATGAACTTAAAATTTTTAACTTAATATTATAATATGCTTGAACCAATTTAACCATTTCCATATTTTTCAGTTTTTTATTTAAATAAAAAAATGGTATTCATTTCCTGCCAGTAATGACGTATAAAAATTTTAATAATTTTAAATGTATTTTTATAACATATATTTAGTTAAAATACTCTGATTTCTTGTTTTCGTTTTATTAATTTAAATTTTTCAAAATTATATTTTTTAAAGATCATATTGCAAATTTGAAAATAATGTCTCCAATGTATATATTACATTTCATAAGGTGCAGTCCAAAATCAATAATAATCTTTGATTGCAAATAAGTGTGATTTTAATTTAATTGCATTGCAACTTTCCCATCTTCAATTTGTTGAGTATATAATAAAACATATTATAAAAATAATATTCAGAATGTAGTTACCATATACATATACTTGGATAATTATAGTGCTAAACTGGTTTGTAGAATTTTTTTAGTTCATGAGGTTTTATTTAATTTTAAAACTGATTTTGGGAATAACAAAACGTATAGCAACAGTCCATAGTCTTATGCAGTATCTACAATGAGAAAAGTGACTTAAATGACTGCCAGAACGAGACCATACCAAAATTTGAAATATATTAAAATAGCATTTCCACACTGAGTTTTTTCTGCTCTGCCAGACATATTAATTTACTTGCTTATTTCCACATTAATTCTCGTTCAACCTGATTAGTACCCTAGCAACCAGATTGAGAACTGCATATGATACCAACCCAAAAATGTGGTTAAGATTTTACAAATTTACTTGCTCTTGGAAAATTACTTTTATATTACTATAAGCTATACTAAATATATGGCAGCTATACTTAACCTAACTCAGAGTTTAGCTCAACCTTTTCAAATGCTGTTGTCTTACAATTGATGCATTACAAAGGGAATTGAAGTTTTAATCTATTCGTAACTATCGCACAGGTATATTGAAATGAAGAAAAGACGGTAGGGACACAGCAAACCCCTTATTTAATTTATGTTATACGAATATATTAAAGAAGCCAAAATAATCCAGGGGGAAAAAACACCTAAAAAGTTATCTGAAATACTAAAACCTCGGTAGTGTGACTCTTGATTCACTAAAGCAACCTCTCCCCGTAATAATGGGATAAGAACCAAGCCTGCTTGCGCAGTATAATAACTGAAAAGAAACAATGAGATAAACGTTTATCAAGCGTTGGTATAAGTTGACTTCTTTCTTGAATTTTTTTAATCATAGTAATGTGTTGCACAATTTGAAGTTGTGACTTAAAAAAGAGTTCCTATATTTCATAGTTATTGTTCGAAAATGCTTTGACTTCCACCTCTTTAAGAATTCTTATTCGTGAATGACGGCGGTAGGGTTAGATTTTTGGCTAAATAAATATTTCTTCTGAAGTATTACTTAGTAGATATTTATAAAGTATAAAAGCAGCTCCTACTGTACGATGGTGACTTAAAGTTTTTTTGAAGTTACTATCATTGATAGTACGAACACCTCTTTTTTGTATCTTATCCAGATATGATTGAACACTGCTTGATGCTCCAGGAGAAATATGTAAGAATTATACTTAAGTCTTGGCCGAATGCAGCTTTTATAAAATTTGATATCAAAATTGCAGCCACAGACTTTATTTCTGATAATAGTCGATCTTAATCAATTTAGAATGGCTATGAAAATAAGTAGTAAATTTTTGAAACTTCATGAACCCAATTTTCGAGTATTTTCGGAAACTAAAAATTTTGCTTCTCAGTTTCTTTCTCCCTCTTTCTTATGTACTAAGAATAAAATTTAATTAACTTATTAAGCCAAATGTCAGTTATCCACTTATTCAATTATTGACTTACACTAGTTACATTGTTTTTTTAACTTTATATATTATAAAACTCTTTAAATTATAATTATATCCTCATGTTTTTACTTAATTTCCTTCGAATGCCGTATATGGCATGATATTTACAATATTTTCCATAACATATTAAAACAATTTCCATGTTCTGGAAATATTTTGTTGATTTTTTTTCTCCAACTCTTACCTTTACAAACTGTTCATAAGCCGTGCATTAACCTTTAGTAACTTGTTGGTATGAGCCTTAACCAAATCCACACGCATTCATAAAAATAAAAAAAAACAAAATCAAAATATAAAACTTTTCCACCAAAGTTCTGTATTAGTTTTTTGATTTTAGGGAATGGGTAAAATGGGGTAAATATGAAAAGACAACTAGGTTAATGACTAAAATGTAATTTTGTAATGGAAATTTACAACTAAACAAGGAAATGACTATTGTATTTTGTCATTTTACAATTTTGTTATGTTTAATATGTAGAACATATGAATTTTACCCCTTTCCAAAGTTTATTTTACTTTTAATTTCATTGATTCCTTCAGGATTTAATCAAAAAAAGTAAAATTGATTATATTGAATCAATTTTTATATAGAGGGGTTGTATATTGAATCTATGTTACCAAAATATAAAATAATTACAACAACAACTGTGCGTTTAATATTTATTATTCAATTTTTAATTCATTTTTATGAACTAACGTACATTTAAAATATTAAATTATTTTAATTTATTTTTATTTATAGAAAAATCGGTATAAAATCGACTACAAAAGGAAAAAAAAAACAAAAAATATAACGCCTTTTACATTCCTATATTACTAATATATATATATATATTTTCTTTTTCACTTGTGAGTTCGTTAATTTTTAAACTTCTAAATAAAATTTAAAATTATTTTTACAATAATGTATTTTATAAGAGTTTTTTTTGCATACTAATGTTTAATATCATCAATTTCTGCTATACTTGCACATCGTACCAATTCAGTTCCATCAAATTCAACAGGTTGATCCCATTGTCTTTTTGCCAAAATTTTACCAAATGTTAAATAACGCTCTCGAAGCTTTTCTTTAATTTCATCTTCATTCATAATAGAACTTGCCTCCCGAAAATTTAAAAATATACGTCCCTTATCATCTGTTTTAATGGGTAGAATTTCTGTACAAACATTACGAGCTTTCATCAGAAAACCTTCCTCCGAATTGGATTTTGAATCAACTGATTGACTGCGGCAAGGTTTACCAACTTTACATTTCTTTTTATTTCGTAAACAAAATGGATCCCGATCACTTGCTTTCACATACTGAACAATTGGACGATTAACACCCCATTTTGGACGATCATCAATTTTGTCTTTACCATCTTTACTTTTTTTACCATCCTTATTTTTTGCTTTATAGGTGGTTGTGGTTGTTGTTGTTGTCGTTGTAGTTGTTTCAGCATCAACAGCTGGTGTACATGGTACTGTACTACTTATATGAAATTTTGGTTTTGGCTTTGATGTTTGATGATGAGTTGTTGTGGTTGTAGAAACTTCACGTTTTAAATATACTTTATAAAAGTTGTCATGAAATAAACATAAATCGCAATTTAATGGTAGTTCTGTTTGAGTTTCAGCATCATGTACTTCTCCAATTACATTATTTACTTTACGTGTTGTATTTAAATTGTCATCTGTAATTGATTCAAATTCACCGTTCGTTAAAGCAAGTAAAGCAATTTGTTTATCAGGAACTTCACGTACTGTATCAATACATTCAGCTGTTTTTATTATTTGATCTGTATTGTCATCCTTTATAGCAATATTCATTTCACTGTCATTTAAATTATCATTAGAGGATGTTGATGCATCTGTTGAAGTTAATATTGGATGATGACAGACACCACATTTATTACATTTGTCTTCGATATCATTTGTGGCAACACTTTTTGTTACAAAAGTTGTTGTAAATGATTCAGGCTCATGTTGTAGACTACTATTACCAGAATCTGATTTACATTGACTACTATCATTACTAGAAGATTTTTCTTCATCCTCTTCTTCTGGTTCTTCTTCATCTTTCTTGAAATGTCTTTTCTGTTGTTTAAAAACTTTAGCAACTTTAAATTGGGGTTGCATATAGTAAGCAGCTACTTGTAAATTTCCAATAGAATTTTGTAAGCCGATTACATCTGTAGTAACTGGAAGTGGAATAAGTGTTGTTGGCTGTAAAACTAATGCTATACTTTCTATATCCGATGATGATTCTCTTGAGGGTCTCTTTTTTGGAGATGGTTTTTCTTCAACACTAGTTTGTTTTTGAAATGTTCTGCGTAGATTTATTGGAGTACCAATTAAAGTCTTTGTTTCGGTTTCGTGTTCGTCAGAATCTTCATTATTTGAAGTGTCTTGTTTTGTAAAAGTTTCTCTTTTCGTTAATTTTGGTTTTGGTTTTGATTCTGATGATTTTGATTTGTTTTCAGTCTTTTCGTTCACCTCAATTTCTTTGTTCGATTTTGTTGACGATACTTCAGCAGTGTCAATATCTTTTTCAGCAAACTCTTCAGATTCTTTTTGATCAGAAATACGAGGTGTAAATGATGGTGGTTCAATGTTTTGCTCAATTGCTGTGGTATTTTTATTTAATAATTTCTTATTATTAGTTTGATTTTCATTTAAAATAATCGGATCTAATGGTTTTTGTTTACCACGTTTACGTCTTTCTCTTTCTAATTTGGCTTCTTCTTCAGCTTTCGCAATAGCAGCCAATAACATTTCTTGTTTCTTTTTTTGAGCTTCAGCTTTTTCTTCAATTATTTGTTGTTCATATTTAACACGTTCAGCATCAATTTGTTGTTGACGTATTGCTCTTTCTTCAATGATTCGTTCTTCTCTCAAATGTCTTTCCAATTCCCATTGTCTTATTCTTTCTTGTTCTTCTAATTGTTGTTTGATTGCATTTTGATATTCCATTGCTTTACGACGTTTTGAAACACGTTCAGCTAGTGTTGCTGAATCAATTGGTACATTTTGACCAAGTAAATATGAAAATGAATTAACTGATTGCATATCGTCTTCACTTTCTTTCAAATCGTGTGAACCTCTATTTAACCAACCTGGTGGACCAGAATTATTACTGCTCGGTATATTATTTCTATTTAATTCACTTTGAACACTTGAATTATCTGAATGATATTTATGCCAATTATTCCACTTTGCGCGTTCTTGTTGATCTACTATTCGTTGTGCTGGATGGTAATATTCTGCTGGTTCAGAATATACTTGAAATGTACCAGACGTTGATATATCACGACTGGGTGGCATTGTACTTGTAGGTGATACATAATAACCACTAAAAAGTAAATAATAATTTTGATAATCAATCATTATAATCGATTTAAAAGACAAAAAGAAATAAGTTAATTTACTTAAAAAACTAGGACATTTATTGGAAATTTTTTTAATATTATTTGAAGTAGAGTAGGGGTAAAAATTTTTACTGTCATGTCACCAATTAAATTAAATAATAACATTTATTAATCAAAAATACCACAATAATATATTAATAGTCATTTCCACATAATAAACTTTGAATAACAATAGAAAATTCGTGTTAGTACATACTGGAAAGCTTTAAAGTTAACTTATATATTCAAAATAAATATATGAATAATTTGGACGCGTATGTTAAATATTAAAACCATTTTGTATACGTATTCTGATTACGATAGATGACTATTAATAAAAGAATAAATTGCGAAATTTACAAGGACAAAAAGGTAATAATTAAAAAAATATTTCTTATTCGCGTGTTAAATACTTACTTTTGATGGTAATCCATATCGATCCCATGACCGGCAACAACACCATCAAGGTCATTTATTGATCCAACTCTTACACCACGAAATCCTCGTATATTTGAATCCAAACGTTCTCGATGTATTTGACCACTACCATTTTTTAATGTTTTCAAATTATTTCTTTTCATATTGTATTGTACATTTGAATTATTTTGAAAATCTTTTAATTCTTTACTAGACATTCTGCCATTTTGATTATTTTGATTTGTTTTATGATTCATTGTTGCTGTTGTTGTTGTTGTTGCTGTGTGATTTATTTTTGTATTATTGTTTTGACGATGATTTATGTCATTTGTAGTACCATCATTATACCATATATCAGGACTTTGTTGCCTATTATTTAATGGTGAATCACTTGTATAACCTGATGTATCCTCTTCTGTTCGTTGTTGTAATAAACGTTGCTTTCGATTTAAATTGCTATGTGTATTATCCGTTTTTGTATAATTATTATTTATTAAATTTGAAACATTTCCATTGTCATTAGTACTATTCGTGCTGGCAGTATAATTATTTTCATGATGATGATTACGTATTGCTGGTAAACTTGGACTTCGTATTCTATTATTTTGTTGTTTCATTTTTGTTGATATTGATGGTAAATGATGTGATGTTTCTTGTCGTGAATCTAAAATAACCGCTGGTGTTTGACGATATTGATTATGTGCTATTGTAGTTCCGTTTTCTAAAGGTGTATGTGCAACTAGCTGCGGTGGTGGTGGCGGTGGTAATGGTAAAATTTGAACTGGTATTGCTTGTTGTGAACGTGGCGTTACAAAATATCTATTTGAACTATTTTGTATAGTGTGTTGTGAAGGATATTCATCATCATTGATTAATTCAAAACTACTGTTTCCAATAGCGGCAATTGAATTATTAATAGTTGTTCTATGGTGATTGTTGCTATCGTTATGATGATTCTTATTATAATCGTTACCACTATTGGAATTTGATGAATTTGTATTAGAAAAATTCCTTTGCTGTTCTGGTTGATTAGTATTATTATGATTATTATTGTTATTATTATTATTATTATGATAATAGTGCTGAAATTGATTGTGAGGGCTATTTAAATGTGAACTGGCGCTAATATTTGTTTGTGTTAAATCTACATTCGAATAAAATGTTCTTATTGATGTACGTTCTGATTTAATGGAAGCCTGAGAAAACATTTCACCCAATTTGGATAGTTCTTCTGCAAAATGTTTTTAAATTTTTTGAAAAAATAAAAGTAGGAAAAAATTTTTTCAACTGTTTTAAATAATAATTAATAAAAGTTTTTTGTTTTAATATAAGTTACCTTTTTCTTTAGCCCATTGTTGTTTTTTAATATCGAGCAGAGATCTGCCTTTATATATGTTCATATCTTTAATGTCATTTTAATGATTAAATTCTTAAATATTAAAATAAAATCAATTTTATTAAATTAAAATTTAATAGAATATTTTATAATTTTCATTTATAAAACTTATATTCACCATATTAGTTATTAACGAGCACCAAACTTCAAATCCTTCTAAAACAGAACTAAAAACAAAAATTTCAATACGTTCTTTCTCTTTTTCGAAAAGCTTTAAAAATTTTTTTTTTTTTTTGTACTTAAGAGCATTTGTACTAAAAATATAAACAAAATATGTACCTACAATTTACACACGCTTTTATATTTATGCTTAATAATGTTCAAGTATTTGTGTGTTATACCTATTAATGTTATTTAATAATTTACATATACATTTTCTTATATGTGTATTAATTTACTTATGTATATATAGTATAAAGTATTATTATTGAATAAATTAAGTTTCCTTATCCGTTTGCCGCTAAAAAACACGTTATATTGTATTAGATTAGGAGTATGGCGAAAATTTTTGTTTTTATTCTATTTGATAACAAATAATTCCAGAATATATACTTTCGAATTTATATACTCTTATGACTATAGGTTATACCAGTGTGTCTAAATATTCCATTTCATTATATAAGCATCCTTAACACCTTCTTTTATATAAGCACCTACACCTAATAAAGCTGAATGTTTGAAATTTTGCCCAGATTAATTCATCGGATGATATAGTGTCGATATTGCGGTCTGGTATCCCAGAGCTGTCAGAGTTTACTCTACTACACTCTTCCTTGTTTAAAATGAAATTTGTCTTCGTTTCCAAATTAAGATAGTCTAAAAACTTTCAAGCAGTTTGCTCCACGGGTTCGAGTAGGTTTCATATAACTTCATCTTTTACATGAGCATTACTCTGTACCTAATAAAGCTGGTTGACTACTAAAATTTTGGCAAAATTAATTCATCGGATGATATAATGTCAATATTGCGGTAATACTGGTATCCCAGAGCTGTCAGAGTTTACTCTACTACACTCTTCCTTGTTTAAAATGAAATTTGTCTTCGTTTTCAAATTAAGATAGTCTAAAAACTTTCAACTGATATGATATCTTTCAGCTACCCCGTTTGTTGGGACTTAGTGATTTAAAAAAGGGATTTCACTAATTTTAAGGTAAATTCTAAATAAAGCAGGAAAAAATAAAATTATGAATAATAGCTTCTACTACGGAACTAAAAGTTTTTCAAATTAGGTCAGTACAACTCTTAGGTTCCGAAGGGTGCGCTTTGAAAAAAAGCTCGATTTAAATGACTAAATGCTCTTTTTCTATCACAGAAATTTGTGGAGAAGTTGATGTTGTCTAATTACATTTCTATGATTGTTAAACATACACAATAAGATCTTAAGAAGCATGTATTATATCCATCCCTTTTTTTAACCCATAATTCTAAAATTTCTAGCGTTTACTGAAAAAAAGTTTACTTTTATTAGATTCATTTAACTGGCTGCTCTTAAAAGATTTAGTTTGTTAATAAAGCAAATACTAAATAATTTAAATTATCTTAATTCTGTAGTCCATATCTTTAGTTTAGCTTCAGTTAATTTTCATATTAATCAATTTTTAAATGTTAAAGTTAAAAATTTTTAAAACTTAAACTACTATTAAATTTTTATATAAAAATTTTTGTTTTGAAAATAGAATCCACCAAATTCTTTAAATTTTGTTTCCTTCCTCTTTTCAACTACAGCCTTTCGGACTATACTTTTCTTCATATATAAATTAATTATGAGTTACCTTGACAACAGATGTCCTAACAAACTTCAAATAATTTTGATTGTATGTAAATAAAATTTTTCTTTATTATCGAAATTTAATTATTGGATATCCTGTCTTAACTTTTTCTGAAATTCTATTTTTATAATTTCTATAGTTGGAAATCGCATGACGCGACGTCGAATTCATTAGATTTTTTTTTTAATTCAATATCAAAACTTTTATACCGAAATTATATTGAATTCTTTAGAAATGTTTATTCCTGTATACTTTTATATTAAATGATTGCCAAAGCGTTGGTAATATTATTTAAGTACAGGAAGAGTATTTATAAAATACATCGTCTATGAAGGTAAATTGTATTTAAAAAAAAAAAACAGTATTGAAAGCTTTATAATATTTTGTTTACATATTTGGTTATTACCAAAGTTTCAATTCGTGTCGAAAGAATTGTTCATTATTATGTACACAAGCAAACGGTTTTTTGTTTCCATTCAATTAATAAAATATGTAAGTATAACGACTTTGGTCTAGAAAGTTTACTCGAAATCTCCAAGGTTATTCAACTTTTCTTGAATGTCCTTTCAGTTCAAACAATTTTCTTTGGAAAGTTTTATTTCGACACGAAAACTTGTCGGGAAATAAATTAAAAAAAAAAAAAAAAAAAATATAAAAACATATGAACACCGATTATATTGCAATATAAAAAAAAAGTTACAATAAAAAACTAAAATGCAAAATTACATATGAAAGTGGTATTGCAGTTGTTATATGTCAAAATACTTTATGATGGTTAGTTAGTTGAACTTTTGAATGCCGAGAAATACACGTAACTGGATCAAGGCTCGTTAAAGACCTATTCTAAACAAAAAAAAATTTATTGGAAAAAAATTTTTAGGTTTACAAAAATTTGAATTTTATTACAAATAAAATTAATAATAAATTTTAATTAAAAAATGTTTTTTATAACACTATTTAAAAGTAAAATATTTGGCAGCTATCATCCTTTGTTATTATAATTTTGAGGACCTTTGTTATTTTGTTGAGCTTGTGCTTGATATAAAGCGTAATATTGGGCAGCATTATTGTATCCACACTCTGGACAAACACCTGGATTGCCTTGTGATCCTTTTATTCCTTGTTGACCTTCGCGTCCAGTATCACCTTTATCACCAGGTCTTCCGGCAAAACCATCTTCACCTCGTGCACCTTGATTGCCAGTTGGTCCTTGTAAACCAGGTGGACCTTGTCTTCCAAAACCTTCCTCACCGCGTGGACCTGGACCTCCGGGTTCTCCACGTTCACCTTAAATATTTTTTGTAGTCAGTGTTGTTTGTTAAAAACAAGAATAAACATACCTTGTGGTCCAATTAAACCTTGAGGTCCTGGTGGTCCAATAAAACCAACGGGACCTTGCCTACCCATAGGTCCTTGTTCACCTTAAATAAATTTTTAATAAGAGCAAAAGATTGCAATAAAAATATTTTCAAGTAAATTACCTGGTTCTCCTCTCTTACCAGGAGCCCCCGGTTGACCTGCTCTTGATCTTCCTGGTGGTCCTGGTGGACCAATCAAAGAAGGCATTATTTCTGCAATATATTCTCTGACTACACTCATGCAAATATCACGAATTTGATCATCTTGTAAATTTATGGTAGTTGTTGAGTTGTAGGAACGATATTCGCCAGGGTGTCCAGGAACTCCAGGCAGTCCTGGTGGGCCAGGTTGACCTGGTTCACCGGGTATACCTGGAAATCCAGATTCTCCTCTTTCTCCTCTCTGTAAATTGGAAGTTTCAACATTAGTTCCTACTGTCGTGTGACGAACTTCGCCTGGTGGTCCAGGTAAACCTGGAGGACCAGGAAATCCAGGTTTGCCTAGTTAAAAATTAAAATTGCAGTCAACGTAAAATAAAGTTATAAAAGCTTATGTAGTTTTATTCTTACCTGGAGTTCCTGGATATCCTTGAACTCCACGTTCTCCAATTGCACCGGGTGGTCCAACTTGTCCATATCCAGCAGGACCTACAGGACCAGGAGTACCTGGGAGGCCTGGTTCTCCTGGATAACCCTAAAATAAAACAGATATTAATTAAGTATTCTGTAAATAACTTTTAATTGAGGTTAGTACTCTAGCACCGGGTGGTCCGCTTGGACACTGTTCAGGACAAACTTGTTGATTTTCTGTTAGGTTACCTAAAAATGCTGGTGGTACACCGAATGGTTTACTAGGAGGCTCATTCGAAAGTACATCGTATTTCGGAATTTCTTCGCAATTGGCTCTAGCTGGTTTTTCGGCATCACAATTTAATATAAGAACCTGGATATCAACCTAAAATAAATTTATAAAAAGTCAATGCATAAGCCTTTTACAAAAATTCCACTATATATATTTATTTACTTACCGGTATAGTTCTCTCCGACTTTGTAACTTTAGCTATACTAAAATATCCATCAAAATTATGAATTGGTCCACGAGGTTCTAATTGAGCGTGACGTAATCCATATATATCAGTAATTGGTCGACAATCAACCCATAACCTAACAGTATCCCTAGCAACTGAAAGCATAAGCTTATGCCATCTGTTGTCAAACAACTACATTAATAAAAATTCAAAAAATGAATCATTGTGTCTTATCAAATAACTGATGATTAATTAAAAAAACAAAATATATCATACCGAACTTTCTCTGAAAGATACAGTTTGCAAATCACCTTGAATTGTTGGCACTGAAAAATCAATTGTGTGATAACTTGGATTAATAGTAACACTCATTTGTTCTTCAAATGAATAATCAGTGACTTCAATTAAATTCCATGGATGTTTTAAACTGGTCCGTGTACGAAATACACTTTCTACTGAAAAATCCATTGGAAAACCTGTTGGAAAAGCTTCTGTTGCTTTTACAGTTAAATTTGATTCTTCTTCAACTCTATATGCATTGTATTGTTGAGCTGAGCCCTCAATTTGTTTCACCTCTTCATATGAATAATATTCTTCATATTGATCAAAATGAAGATGTCGCAATAAATCAAATGTATTTAAATCTGGATCAAGGTTATTATTAACACTAGCATGATTATCAAACGAATATCTTTGAGCTTTTGTCAATACTATTATTAGTGTAAATGTCAACAGGAGTTGAACCCCTTTCATTGTTTTGTTTGTTAATTTTCCTTTAATCCTATGTAAATTGTAATTTACAATAGTGTAAATAATAAATAAATGAGTTAAGAACTACGTATTCTGATGAAATCCTACGTTTTATTTCGTAAAATTAAAGCAACTATTCTTTACAGTGTCTTAAACAAAACTAAATATAGATAAGAAAAGTTCTACTTCCTAGTTTTAAAATTTAATTATATTTCCAAAACATTTTGTAGATAGAGGTATTGTATATTGAAATATCTTTTATATTTTTTTTTTTTTTTGATAATTGTATTCTAAATGGGTTTTTTTTTTAAATCGGACATACAGATTTTAAATAGATCAGTATTTTATTTTTGAGTGTTTTTGATGTATTTACTATAGATTTTATGTAGTATTTCAAAGGGTCCAACAGATAGGTGACAATAAAAAAACTAGCATTTCATATGGTTTTATAATAAACACTGTGCTGCTATAGAAATTTTTTTTATAAGATTTTAAAATTAAGAATTTTGTGATTAAATTCTAATTGTATATCTATTGTTTTAGCAAACGTAGAAGTACTGATTCGATTCCCACAGATGTCAATTTTCTATTTTAAATATAAAGTAAGGAATGTCAACAAAATATTATTATTATTATAAATAGTGTTAAGAAACACTATTATTCTTGCGAATCTTGAAAAGGAAAATCATCCTATCCCTTTATCAAATTTCAAATACCCATAGAAATAAAGAGTTTCAAATAATTTTTGGATTACTTCAAGGAAACTAAAAAAAAATTAAATCAAAAATCTGTTTAATTGATTTCTACTCTTTTAACAATATTATTCTATAACATTATGATCTACAATATAAAGTAAATACAAAGAGAGTGTTATCCTCTTGACTTAAACGGAATTTTCCTAAGAATGGAAGTCCAATTACTCTTATCTACCTTTTACTTAAAGTACCTTGTAATACTTAAATTGAATTTATAATTTGGACAATGTATAATATATACGGTTTTGCAAAAGTTTTACACTTGGAACCGAATCCTATAGTTAAGTTTATTATATTGCTTATCTTTCAACTTAAGCTAACTTTAATTTATCTAGGCCGAAGCATATGGCTTCCAAAGCTCCTCTTAACTAAGTTTTGAAATTCTAATTTTAAGACTTCCTCAAGGACTTATTCTTAATATATTTTTTTTTATTTTTTTGGAACCTTTGAAATTCTTGGTTTTCTTAGTAACAATGGTGTTTCAATTTCAGTTAGGAATATGCGTTTCAAGAATGAAACGCATATTCCTAACAATATGCGATAATATAGAAATTCATTCGTTATACGTTGCATAATATCAACGTTATGAAACCATTTAGATTCCATATGTTCCCTAAAGTGTTGATTAGTTATTTCAAATTTCCGTTTTTAATTCCCATCCCATAAACAGGCCATTCCTAAACATGCCTGTACATTTGTATCAAAGACCCATCTTAAAGTACGTGGTTTTAGTGTGTTAAAGTTTCACACTACCAAAAGAGTCTGCTTATAGTTTCAATGGTTGGGGTTTTTGAACTAAGTACAAATTTAATTACTGGTGTTAATAGGCACTAACTAACCCTACGATTTACAAAAACTCACAAAGACCCGAAAAAAAGCTTAACGATTTTTGTGACGATTCCAATACTTAACTTGACTTCCTTACCACACATAATAAAAAATTAAATAGAGTAGTAATAAAATTTTTAAAATTAATTATTTCTTATCAAATCAGAAAAAAGTAAGAAAAATGGATTTTTTTTACTTAAAGATTGATTTTGTCTTACGTATTGTTATACTGAAAATTATCGGACTTAATGAGATCATAAATTTAGTACCAGATTTTTTTTTATAGAAGAAAAATAAATATTTTTTTTCGTATCTATGAAATATCTCAACATGTAAACTGTATTAGAAAATATAGGGTGTAAAAATAAATCTGAAGAATTATTTAAAATTTTTTTGATCAATGAAATTTAATTTAAAGCGATAAACATTAAGATATTCAATGAAAGCACAGTCATTACTATTAACCCAATTTTATTGCGGATTTGACCTTTTAAAAAAAAAAAAAATTAATAAACGTTTTAACTTGTTCTATTTATTTATTTAAAAATTATAAAAAAAAATGTGCATTAATTTAAAGAGATGGATTCAGACAGAATTTAGTTATATTTAGGTTTGTTAGGAACTCGCAGTTTCTTCAATTGTCAAGAAAGACGAGGAAGAGTGTATTGTAGACTATGTCAACTCTAGGGTATCCTATATTGAACTTATTAAAAACATTATATCTTTCAACTTATTATGTTAAAAAAACTTTAAGTTGTATGACGGCTGTATATTTTGTACACACATTGACCATTCAAGTTAAGTATTGTTGACAAAATTTCAGACACTTAGCTTCATTGTATATATCAAGTTAGGCTCATATTTAAACAGAAGCTGTATGGCAACTACTCAAACATGCTGCACCAAACTTAACAAAATTATGTTACTTTCGAAAGAATTTCAGACATTTACCTTTATTAAAAAGTTCCTCTAAATGTACCCACAGTTCTCGTATAAAAATAAAGTTATAGGTGGCAACTCCTTGAACCCGTTAACCTAACTGGCCAGCAAATATGACTCTTATACAAAAATCAATTTGTGAAAATTTCAGAATCTTATCTCTTATAGTTTCAGAGTTATCGTGCAGAATAATGGAAAGACATATATAGCTAAATCAATTACTTTTTCTATCCATACTATCCATACAGTCTATATCTACCTCTCCTCCTTTTTAGTATTACAAACGGTATGTCAATTAACTTAGAATACGCTTATAGGGTCATAAAAAGCATGCCACTAACAGATTTTTTACTAAAATATGAATGATAAAAAAATTTTTATATTATTTGGCATTTTATATATTAGGCTAGCCTTACACATCCTTTAAAAAAAAACAAAAATTACTTTTAAAATTTAAAGCCTGCAGTTCTTATGTTTCTTTTCGAATGGATTCTTAACCACTTCATGTTGCTTCCACAGATGCACCTAAAAGTATTGACAATCTTCATGAGGGTGTGTTTTCTTGGAAAATTATTTTAAAGAAAAATGTTTCTAATTAAATTTATTGAAATTACTATTTTAAATGGATTTTCCAATTTTTTTCCTTAGTTTTCAAGTTCATTTTATTTTAAATCATAACTATGGAAGTGTGGCACATATTTATGCGATGTATATAAGATACGCGATAAAAGACATAATTTATGATAAAAAATTATTTACAAAAAAAAAACTGGGTTAAATAAATCAATAGTAAGTTAATTTCCATGGAGTTACACAACTTCGGAACTATTAAGTTAATTTGTACAAAATAAAAGTTGAAAATTCAAAAAAAAAAGAAAATTTTATTTTGTAAACAATAGGTACATTTTATTAAATAACATACTCATATAATTGAAATTAGGAACTAATATAAAAAATTAATTTCATAATATTGTATAATTTTTCACAGTTAACCTGTCATAACCTAATTTTAATATTTGACATTTGTTTTTATATCTATTAGTATGTAAAAATATTATTTTTTTTATATTATTTTGTTTTAATTTTATGTAACACCATCTATCAGAAAAATAATTCAACTTTAACCAAAATTTACCCAATCTATTTGAACTTCAATTGAATTTGAACTTTAGACATAACAAAAGATAAAAATTCACTGAACAATATGATTTCTATATAGAAAAAAATAAAATAAAAAAAAAAAAAATATTTGAAAAATTGTTGCTGGTGTTGTCATTGTTACTAGTTTACTTATGTTGTTCAATTATAACAACATTATTAAAATTTTAACATCTCACTTAACAAATTTACTTTATACTTAATAGGAAATAATAGCGGGAAAAAACAATAAGAACTTACAAAAAAAAAATAAAACCTAAATTAGAAATAAAATATAAAATTTGTATGAATGTTTGTAGTCAATATGGTTTATAAAATATTCCTATACATATTTGTATTGTATATTATATATGCAGTACATTAAAACATAATAAACTATTAAACATTTTAATTTTAAAGTTAAATTAAACAAACACAAAAAAAAAACACAAAACGCAATGCGAAAGTGAAATAAAACATAAGGTTTTATAAATGTGGTAAATAAAGTACCGTTATCTTAGTTGAAGAAATAATTACAGAATATTTCTATAAGATTGCATAGTAGAAATCACCACTTACTTTGTGATTCTTTAAAATATAGTAGGTTGGTACGTGCTCGTAATGGCGTAATCAACAGCTGGGTAGCATGCGGGATTCAAATCCCAATGAAAGTGAAAAAACTTTTCTGGTTTTCGACTAGACTCAGCTACCATTCGTCATTGCGTTCAAATTAATGTCTTAATTAATAATTATAACAATTATATATCTTTAATAAAAAATAAACTAATATAACAATATAAACAAATAATTTAATTGAATAATATAACTCACAGATATAGAATAAATACCATAGTAATTCAAATACAAAATATTACAATAATAACAAAAATAGATTAGAAAATTTATTGAAAAAAAAATTTCATTTACAAAATCTGTCAAAAATATGAAATGACGTTTACGACTTATTAAGATTTCCAAAATGTAATATGTGATCTCTGTGTAAGATTTAAAATCCTCTTCCGAGAGAGAAGAATAGTATACTCAACACAATTCCTATTAGGAAAATTAATTTTGCATGTTGTCAAAATTTAGAGTATCAATATATGTTAAGTTAGAACTGAAAGAATATAAAAATTTTAAATTTAGAATGTCAAGTAAAAATGTTAGTGCAGGTATGAACCAAAGCATATTTAATTTGGTTAAAAAGTCAAAGTTGAACCTTTTGCCAGAGTATTTATGAATTAATGTATGCAAGACTTTGCTTACAAAATCCAGATTGATATGTGTAGTTTGTAGTTTAAATGTATTTTTATATTTAAAATTATTTTTTGTTTAGTAATTTTGAATAAGGGAATACCCCTGATTTCAATTCCAACTTTAAAATGTGTGCTAATTATTTTTGATATTACAGTCCAAGAAATTCATTATATATTTGTACTCGTCACTGATGTTATTATAATTAAAACTTTTTACTAAAAATATATGAAACCATTGTGTTTTTTTTTTAACTTACAGATTCAATTGAAATGAGAAATAATACCGCACGGGGCTTTATTTCTCTTAGAAGTCGTAGTTCAACTTAAAAGAGAAATAAAACCCTTGGCTTTATTTCCCATATTTTGGGAGCTTTATTTCTTAATTACAATGAGAAATAAAGCCACAGAGGGCTTATAACATCCCGGGGACTTTTATTCAGGGCACAATTAATTATAAGTTTTTGACAGAAAACGAGACAGACTTTAAGATTAATGTCAAATATTGAAAATATTTATGGTTTAAAAAAAAAAAACGGTTTCAGAGTAATTCTTCAGCTATGTAAGACTAAAGTACACCAGTATACCACTGCCATTACGTGATCTATTCAAAAATGTTTCCAAATCTTAGAAAAAAAAAACAACAACAAAAAAAAAACAAAACTAATTTAAAATGACTGCACACATGCTTTTTTTTTGATGTTCTTTCTTTTATAATTCTGTTTATATTTGGCGTAATTTTTTGTATTGCGGTACTTTTTTAAAACAATAACAGTACTGGCACCAAAATGCAATTCTAAAATGCTTTTAAAATAACAAAATTCTATATTAGATTAAAACAAATGTAAATATATGTATGACTGAAACAAATAAGTATATTATAATAAGTTTATGTACATACTTAATATACATTATATATTTTTGACATACAAAAAATTTTTTTTTTTAATAAAAATATAAATAAAATAAAAAAATTCGGCGAAGGTTATAAAAACCGATTGTCTTTTTTTTTAAAACAAATAGAAAATAAAATTAAATCAGCTCAAGTACATAATGTTCTGGTAAAATTAATAATGGTTAAAATAAAAAAAAAAATTAAAAAGAATAAAAATTAATAACAATATGAATTATAATAATAATATTAAATAAAATAATTAAAATAGAAAAACTGTTTTTTTTTTTTTAGGTACCTACCTAATAATAATAATTGTGAATGAATAACAGAGAACAGTAGCATTCATAAGTGGCATGCGACACAGCTTATCATAATAATTTTTTATTTGTTTTGGCATTTTAATAAATCACGAAACTATTCGTCTTCATACTTATATATCTTCTACTTCAATGTGCTAAAAATTACGTCGACCTTCCATAAATTCATGAATTAAAAATTAAGAATTAAAAAAAAAAAATAAAAATATAAGATAATTATTTTGTTCTAATGTTGTTTTTTTTTTACAGAGCATAATAACTTTTAAACGTTTTGTTGAGTAAGTAAGTTTGTCATGACATATGAAAATTAAATGAAGTGTGGTCTACAATTAATTTTTAATTCAGAAGTGTGAATACAGTTATGGAAATTAAAAAAAAAAATAAAAATGTGTTTATTATTAATTATAATAGTAATGCGACAGCATTTAAAATTGGAATTATATAAGATATTGAAAGAAATAAGTTCGAACATTATAAGTTCGAAAAAAAAACACGTTCGACATATTAAAAATTTTCCGGTCGAAATAATGACATTTCATAAGTTCGCAAAAAATGTTTAAAACAAAATCGACTTAAGTTGGAAAGAAAATTTTCATCGAACCTATAGCGTTTTTTAATAATTTTGTCGAACTAAGGACGCATCATAGGTTATTATGTCGTTTAGATCGAATATTTTGAACAGGCTAATTCTTTACTTAAGATTTTTGTATTTGTACATTTTTGTGTGTGAAAAAATACATAAAAGTGAGGATGTGGGATCGAAACTATCTTCTCGTCGTTGCATGCACGTTGTGTTTGTGAATGTGGGCGCATTGCTTTGACGAGCAGCTTTAAGAGAACAATGTTTTATTAGCTGCTACAGCAAAAGATATTAAGAGTTAAATTTTTTTTCAAATACAACCACCAAGAAGAATATAAAAAATAAAACTAATTTGGTTTTATTTCACTTGACTTTATTGCAAGGCACCACTTTTTTTAGAAATTGCATTCTAGCTGGCGACTGTTTCTAAAAAATGGAAATTTTTATAAATTTGTTAAAAAAACTGCAGAAAATGAGTTGCTTATAACACGGAAATAAAATACTGGCGAAAGTGAGAAAATCCAAAAGGCAAGTGGTTTATTGTAACAAGGACAGATAACCACAATGCTATCCTTAAATTGAATGTTATATAAAGAAAACGCTTCTAACAATTTTGAGGACCACGATGATGATGACGACAATGAAATCAACCGAATCTAGATGAACAGAATCACCCCAGGTTGAAAATTCATGCTGTATATTTTCGTGAATCCGTCAAACGTTGTTTTTTTTTTCAGCTTAAGATCTGCCACAACTGATATGTTGTTTTTACGAGCTGAAGCAATAACAAAAAGCGAATACAACTATCTTTTTCCATATTGCACAGCACCTGTTCAAGATGTTATACAAGTGTTTAAACAACAAAAATAAAAATATTATAATTTAACCCACCATTTTAACTCAAATATTAATATATTTTATTTATTTATTTACGAACTGTCCGCTGCCACATAAAATTTGATGACTCATTAATTCAGCCTTTCCTTTTCAGGCGTGCCAGGTATATTATATTTTTATATTATAAAATAAACTATTATTGATATAAATTATATTATATATTATTATTAGATCTGATCTGAGCAGGATTTAAATCTGATACTCTTCGATTGAAAGGCCGAAGTCCTAACTACTACGCCACTGATCAGATAAATAAATTGTAGCTAGGCGTAATTCACTTTGTAAAAGTTTTTTCAAAAAAATGAAAATAAATTCTAATGGACCTATGGTGTTAACAAGCTTGTTACCCAACAATTAAACAATTAATATTTTTAATTTATTTAACGAATTTGATTTTAAATTTTTTGTCATTGACTGTAGAACCTAACAAGAAGTTAGAAATAATCAAAATACAGTTAATTTTAGATCCGCAAATTTGTCATTTACTAATTTAATTTTTAGGGTATACTGTATATACCTACACATGTCATATTCATAACACAGTTTATTAGGCGCTTTGCTCCTACAGTTGTAGGAGCAAAGCGCCCCACAAATAATAAAACAAATTGTTTCTGGTTAATAATTTAAGAAAAACAAATTTGTTTTTGTTATTTTTTACTGTTTTAAATTATCCAAGTTTTTTTTTTTTTTTTTTTTTTTTTTCATTAAAAAGTTAACTATTATTTTTAACTATTGTTCTTATTCTTATTGTTATCGTTATACTGATGTGTTATTGTTATGTTATTTTTATGCTAAATATTAAATTAGTTAAATCCAATTATTTAAAAAAAAAAAAAAAAAAAACAAATAAAAAATTATTTAAAAAAAAAACACAAAACAAAATAAAATAAAATCTAAGTAATTTTTCTAAAAATTTTTTTACTTTAAGTTGGCGGTCACAATGCATGTTTATTTGCTGTCAAGGTCATATGTAATGCACTAAACTACTTATACTTAGTACCTACTGTTAATAAAAAAAAAAAAAAAAAAAAAACAATAAAAAAATCACATATGGGAGATATTATTTTGTTTGTTTGTTTGTTTTTGTTTTTGTTTTTTATTTTATAGTTTTGAATTGGGCATTGTTTCAAAGTTTTAACATAGATTTAATGTTAAATTATTCATATAAAACAGATGTTAAAGATTATTTTTTTTTTTATTTTTTTTTTTTTTAAACTTAAATGTCGGAACATAATCATAAAAAATCATTTTTATTATTTTTTTTTTTAATTTTATATAATACATAATAATATAGTAAAGTAATTGTTTTTAATATTATGTCAAAGAATAAAAAAAAAAAACAAAAAAAAAAACAACAAAAATTAACTCATTGCCATTACTTTGAAAAATTTAAAAAGTACTTTTTTGTATAATTTCAATTCAGTTTTTTTGAACAGTGGGTGAATTATTATTAATAACAGTTTTGAACTAGTTTAGTATAAATTCTATATGTAATTTAAAGTATATACCTATAAAAAAATTTAAAAATGTATAATTAATTGTCTTAATATTAATTAATTTGAGTTAATAACATTGAAATGACAAGAAGAAGTTCATAACTTGTAAATTGAAGGTTATTCTATAATTATAATTTAAGTAAGATTGTACAATAGAATTTTAAGTTACAATTTACAATTTAAGTTCAGATTTGTTCTTGTAAAATTTTTTCTAAAATTAATTTTGGAGATTGGTTTTTTCTTATAGGCTTAATATTTTTTGCAAGAACTTATTTTTAATACTTTTATAGGTCAAAAGGCTATAATAAATTTCCCATTACATTTGCGGGGTTGTTTTTTTTTTTTTTTTTTTAATTAAACTTTATTTATTCCAATTTCTCAAATTTACCTTAACCTAAAAAAGTTTACAAAAATGTTTCTTATCTGTATTTTATTTTTTTTAACATCTAAAAATATAATTGTTTTTTTTATGTTAAGTTATGTCAATATTAATTTAGCTTACTCTTATTTTTAATATACATATATTTATATAATTTCATATTTTTCAAATTTCATTGTAAAAAATGTTGTAAAAAACAATGTTTTTTTTTTAATTTTTCTAAAAAGCCTAAACTATCTTAACCTAATTTAAAAACTTAGCCTACCTTACACTAGTATACATACTAAAAAATATGTTTCTATATATTTCATGATGTACCTAACCACCAACAGTTTTGCCTAATTAATGTATCCTTATGAGGAATACTCATGTCATACTTAAGGAGATCTCTATTAATGTTACCAGGATCATATTCAATAGTTTTACATGTAGCCCGTCTACTATAGTGATATAGTATAGGGACATGATTCAGGTTTTGAATATAACCATTTTTATCTAGATATATAAAATGCTCTGGTGCTATAAAACCCGAGAGCAGAGTTTTTTTAATGTACTCCTCATTGTGGTAATATTTGCGGGGTTGTTAGGTATGGTATGGTATAGTAAAGGTATTGATCAGATCAGAATCAAAAAGTAAATTGACCAAGTTATGTATGTCCGTCCATCCGTTCGAACGATAACTCAAAATTTATGTAATAGCCATGACCTCTAATAAAATGTAGTCAGCAGTCTGCTCCGTATATTACTGTACATATAATAACGCTAGATGTCTGGAATTTTTTCCAAAAGCAGTTGAATTTTAATGCCAAAGTATACGCAAAATTTGTTAAGTCCGGTGCAGTGCGTTCGAATGGCTGCCATACAACTTCTGTTTTAATATGAGCATAACTTAATATATACATAATGAAGCTAAGCATCTAAAATTTGTCAACAATAATTAATTTTAATGGCCAATGTCTGTACAAAATATAATCGGTGTAAAAGAAGAGGTTCGAAGAACTGCCCTTTAACTTAAATTTTAATTTGTACATAACTAAAAGTCTAATAAGTGTATTTGAAATTTTGCAAAAGTAATTAGCATTATATTATCCAATGACTATATTCCGCTCATATGATTATCATATGTTTGACACAATATACTCAACTAGACTCTTCCTCACTTTTCTCTAAATTTTTTCAAAAGCGAATTATTTAGATAGGATTTTTAAATTTTTTAATATCCAGTTAATTTGGTCAAGTTTC
Organism: Dolichopus griseipennis; assembly: GCA_963082915.1. Taxonomy (NCBI): domain Eukaryota; kingdom Metazoa; phylum Arthropoda; class Insecta; order Diptera; family Dolichopodidae; genus Dolichopus; species Dolichopus griseipennis. The sequence goes on along the minus strand of OY720443.1, from coordinate 52,302,036 downwards.
AAGATTTTTTAAAATTTGAATTTTTTCATATTATAGGTTTTTTAATTTTTCATACAAAATTATCCGGCACCTCAACCAGAAATCGAATCTCTAAATGTTTCTCAAGGAACTACAGAACCTATATTGCAATTAATTAAAAGTATTAACGCTATCATGTTTTTTCTGATCTCCCAAATGTTTTACTAAAGTCAATTAGATATTCATGTCTGATGATTACTTATTATTTGGTCTGAACTGGATTGGAACCTAGATTGATCTGACAATTTATTATAGAAGACTATCTATCTATACAATTTTTCAATTTTTTTTAAAAATTTGTGTCCATTTTTCCAATTTTAGAAGATATAATATTAAAAAATTTTGTAACTCTGACATTTTTATGGAACTGATGTTTAAAACAGCATTTGAACAATGGCAAAGTGCTTAGGAAGTCGATCTTTCAAGTTCTGACACGATTTTAAGCTCCGATTAGATCATATCTAATAAAAAACGATGGAAGAGTGGAAATAAAACCGTATAAACTCTAGCATACCCTCATCAACGCAATATAAACATATTTTTGCTAAATACTTTTGGCAAATTTTGAATACACTACTTATTAAACTTTGAGTTACGTATAAAAGTAAATGTAAGTTGTAACTCGAACTTTAAGTTCTGTATAAAAGAAAATATAAGTTGTAAACTGTTCGAACTTTCAGTTATGTAAAAAAGAAAATATAGGTTGAAAGCTGCTTAAACCATGCTCAGAATCCCATTTTGTGCAGATGTTGGTCATTAAACTTAAATATACTTTTAAAAAAATTCCAGCCATCCTATGGAGTTATGTTCACATAAAAAAAGATGTTGCATATGTCAGCTACATGAACCCGGACGGACATTCATACATTTGAGTATACCCACCATATAGATTTTAATAAGATTATACAAAAATTTATGGAACTCCTGTATAATTTAATTGACAGGGCGCAAAATTCAGCCGAATAATAAAGAACTTATTAAATGTAATGATTAACGAATCTAAAACTTAGTCCAAACAGCTTAGTGAATGTTCGACTCTTCTTAAGCAGCAAACTGCTTAGTGAAACATTCTGCACTTCTCAGTACATAAATTTATTTAAATTATTTCTATTTAAAATTAAGAACCACTTTTCAATTAGTTCTGTGTCATCAGAACTCATTTTAATGATTTCTTTTGGCAATACCTATCACATTAATTAAATTATTTTTATGGGACAAAAAATTTACATGGGACATTCCAAGACGTTAAATAAGTGTAATCGTTTATTAATAGTATATAAAATTTTTATCTAAATTAATCTCACGATCATCACATACTTATTACGTGTAAAAATTTACCCTTTTTTCAATTAAATAATTTGCACGATATTTAATTGAAATAAAATAACAATAAATAAATTAATTAATTCTCTATAATTTTCGATGATTTTTTTTTAAAGAATTCATATTTCTATATTGTTAATTATAATAATTTATTCTTGGTATATTTTTGTTTCATTATTTATTATTAATTTATTTAATAAATTTGTGAAATCCCTCATTATTAGTCATAAATTTTTTTTCGCATAAATTAAAAATTGATAAGTTTCTGAATCATGATTAGTTTTATAGTTCAAATTGTTGACGCTTGTATTGAGTACAAGTAACCTTTTATTATTTGCACAATTAATTTGGATCCGGTAAGAAAAATTCAATTAAATTTAATGACGTATTATTTAATACAAAAAACTAGATATAAAATTATTATTTATTAATTAAAATAGTAGAATGATAATATACATACTAAAATAGTATTATAATTAATATACTAATACTAAAATAGTATTTAAATTAAATAATTATTGAAAATTAATAATTATCATTTTTTATTAATTCAACAAGATTATTGGAATTTAAGGTATATTAAAAGTTTTTTTATATTATTATATTTGTCATAGGGGATTAGGTAATTTAGAGTTAAAATAATTTTATAGAATTTAATTATTATTAATAAAGGTAAGTTATTATGCAGTATGAGTTAAGTGACAAGGACCAAACCTTTTGAGGAATTAAAAGTATTTATTTATGTAAATGCTCTTAAATGAAAAAGTAGGATGTTTGTAATTGAAAATTCCTCCAAATTTTATCTCGATGCCCAAATTTTCCAATGCTTTTTTTTAATAACAAAGTGGCTGGATGCAACAGAGGCCTGTATGAAAAAAGTTCCAAAACCAAAAATTAATATGATATTTGGGGACTTTTTATACCCGTACGACTATATAGTCCAAGGGTATAATAAATTTGCCATTACGTTTGTGACGCAGAGAAGGAGGGGGGGTAGATATAGACTCAAGTGTATGGATCGGATCAGAATCGAAAAATAAATCGATTTAGCTATGTATGTCCGTCCGTCCGTCTGTCCGTCTGTCCGTCTGTCCGTCCGTCCGTCCGTCCGTCATCACGATAACTCAAAAAGTAAAGGAGCTAGGATTATGAAATTTTCACAAATTCGTTTTTATGCAAAAAACGGAATCGAGTTTTAAATTAAGACATTTTGGGCAACGGGTTCGAGTACCTGCCATACAACTTCTAATTTTATATGAGCATTACTCTATACCTATGGAAGCTGCGTGTCTGAAATTTTGCCAAAAGTAGTTTAGTATAATGGCCAAAGTTACTGCAAAACTTGGTTGGTCTACTGCAGAGGGTTCGAGTAGCTGCCATACAACTCCTTCTTTTATATGAGCTTTACACTACACCTGATGAAGCTGGGTGTCTGAAATTTTGTAAAAAATAGTTTAGTGTAATGGCCAAAGTTACTGCAAAATTTAGTTGGTCTACTGCTGAGGGTTCGAGTAGCTGCCATACAACTCCTTCTTTTATATGAGGACTACACTACACCAAATGAAGCTGGGTGTCTGAAATTTTGCCAAAAATAGTTTAGTGTAATGGCCAAAGTTACTGCAAAATTTGGTTGGTCTACTGCAAAGGGTTCGAGCAGCTGCCATACAACTCCTTCTTTTATATGAGCATTACTCTACACCTAATAAAGCTGAATGTTTGAAATTTTGCCAAAAGTAATTAACCGGATGATATAATCTATATGTTACGGTCATACGGGTATCCCAGAGTTGACACAGTCTACTCTACTACACTCTTCCTCGTTTCTAATGCAAAGAGCAAAATTGTGGATCTTTTACATTTTTGCTTTTGGACCCTTTTTCCTACATGCAGCAAAGTGGTTAGAGTGTTAAAATTTCCTTCCCAAGCATCGGGCTCAAGTTCCTGTTAAAGTGGAAGATTTTACTTGGCTATTAATTTGCCTTTAGGTTCCAATTAGTGCCATAACAATTAAATAATAATTCAGTATCTACATTATAAAGTTCTTAATACCTAAGGTTCTGTTGCCCTTGATTCTATTGCATCAATTTTTTATATTTTGTACCAAATCAAAAGCATATAAACTTGAATGCTTCTTAGTAATACAACAGAATTATACATTTTAAGCACACGTTATCTATTAACAGAATAACATGTTAATTAACAGTTTGTGTTTAATTAGAATTATTTTTCAAGGTAGTTTTTAATTCTTTTCTAAAATTCTAAATTATTTTTATTATTATTCGTTTCTGTTTTTAATACAATTAACGTTAGTTTATCACCTTGATCAAATTAAAGCGCGTGAGAATAGGGTTATCATATCTGAACTTTAAACAAGAATAATTATTATTTTAATTAACAATTAAAAGTTTGTTTTTTTTTTTAATTCTAATAAGTATGAATTTTAAAATGAAACCAAAACAATGCATATATTATAATGAATACCTACTTAAAAAATATTATAAAAGTTCGCGCCATAATTCTTTTGTTCTAAATGGTATTTTTAAGAAAAAATTAAATCTAACCTAAATAAGACGATAAATATGTATGATATATATATATATTTACAATATAATAATATTATTATAATTATTTTAAGAATTAAATTGGACTTGAATGTTAGATGTATGAATGACATTTATTGTAATTAATCTGAAAGATTTTTTTTATTTGAAAATTAAATATTAGCCAATGATTATTCATTGTAAAGCTGTCCTTGTCTTGTTTTATTTAGTGTTATAATTAGGCTTCGTCAACTGACTGAAGCTAATTTTCTTATAACTTTTTTTAGATTTGAATTTGGCGAATATACAGATATAAATTTTTTAAATTAAAATTGTTCCACTACAGAACCAAACGCTATTACAGGAAAAGCTTAATACAAAATTCTTTAAAAGATTTTTTGTCTACATGTGATTTGCAAGCATACATATAAAAATTTTATTATCTATAATTTAGACAAACGATAATGTTTTTTATATTTTAAATTTTGCAATGCTTTAACAACAATAGCATATCTAAATATTTTTTTGGGATGAAAATGTGTTAAAACTATATATAAACATATGAAATTTGGACTTAGAAAACCTTATTAAATTTAATTTAAAAAAACTTTCTATTGCAAAGTCGTAACTCTTTATTTATATTAGATTAGGCTTAAAAAATATTGGCACAAACCTAAAAATTAAACTTTAGAATTGTAATTTGGAATTATCAGATTTTTTCCAAAAGCTTATTAATTAATGTTATTAACATCAAAATCTTATATATAAAGCATTCCGTTCAGCCGTTTAAGCTGTACACCTGTGCACAGGAAGACATACAGACACACGGACGGACCAAAACTGCCTTTGCAATTCCCTTCATATTTCCCTCGGAAAATGGGAGTCGCTTCCTCTGCTTATCAGCCCTCACAAAACAACAGCGATGCGGGAACTTGACTTCATGCAGCCCTACGCGCTCATATGTCTGCGGTAAATTTTTGATTTTGTTTGTGGTAGATAACACAAAAAGGTTCCAAGGCATTTTGTTCGAAAATTGTTTTTAGATCTAAGGCCTAGAAGAGTTGCTCGCTGTCCGATTTTTTTACTAGCCAAAAGTAATATAATTTTGAGCTCATCAATCGCATTTCGTTATGGCCACTTATATTCAAAACAATAAACTGGAAATATTCTAAATATATCGCTCGCCCTCTCGCTGTCCCCGTCTGCCAAGTCATAGAGAACAAGTATTTAAAAACAAATTTTGTATGAATACCTACCTTCTATATTATTCTTTAAATTTTTTTTTAACATAGTTTCCTATTCCTTTTATGTAATGTGATCATTATTTTTGCGGTTTTTATTAATTTTTTTTTTTAATTTTAAACCTGACGTTAAGGTATTTCCAAAAAAAACAGTAAACAACTCATTTCGGTTTTTAACATCTCATTTTTTTATTAAAACATCAAACCTAAAATTTTTGCCCAAATATAGAATCGAAAAGGTTATTTTGCTTCTAATATTTATTTTGTCATATTCATATTATCAACATCTCTTCCTCCACTCTAATAGCGAGTAAGTTTAGCGTGGAAATGCTAATATTATACATTTAAAACATTTTTTTGGGTTTTATTTTTGAAATGCTAAGAAAATGCCTAAATTAAAATCGAGGTTAAAAATGTAATAATAGGATAAAATGTCACAAAAAAAAATAATGTATAAAAATTATTTTAACTTTAATTAGATTTGTAACGCCTACAATTGTTTGGAACCATGATTTTGGAACGTATACAACATAACTTAACAACAAAATAAAATAAAAACGCAACAAAATGTTGCAATTAAAATGACATTGAAAAAAAATAAACTAGAAAATTTTACTTTTGTTTTGTTTTAACTATAAACGATTGTTGTAAATCGGTTTTAATTTTTAGTTTTTCTTTTATTTACTAATTTGTTAAAATTTAACAGGTAAAAAAATACCTTGAAAATAAATGAAATTATTTTGATAGAGCAAGAAAATAGGCCTACAATAAAAATGTTAATATTACAATGTAAATTTCATATTTATTTTATTAAAAAAAAAACCTAATCTGTGTCATTAAAAGAATTCAATGTGATAATTAAATAAATTTAGTATAATGAAGTAGTGCAGGCATTGTAATATTAGGGCTCTGTTACACAAACAACTTATCACTTATAAAATAGGTAATCATTTTGTTGATTAAAAATTAAAACAAGACAAGAAACCCATGAAGTTTGATTAGTAAAATGTTCTTACTTATTAAAAAAATGACATCCAACATAAAGACAAAAACATCTTCAGTAAGCTGCGCGCAAAGTTGGGCTAGAAATTAATCCAGGTAAAACAAAGGCCATGAGAATAACCATTATCAATACAGAAAGCATCACAATAAAAGGACAATCGATCGAATATGTTGATAGCTTCTCCTACCTAGAAAGCAAATTAACAACAATTGGAGGTACAAAAGACGATATCAACAACATACTACGCAGGGCCAGTGCCGCATTTGGTGAATTAAGCCAAATGGGGAAAAGCGGCCAAATAATAAGGAAAACTAAGCTTAGAATATTCAAAGCATGTGTAATGTCAAAATTTCTCTATGGTAATGAAACTTGACTGACTACAAACAATATCAGACAAAAGCTCCAAGTATTTACAAATAAGTGCCAAAGAATTATATGTAGAATATTCTGGCTCAACTCCATTCGTCAACAGCTGGGTGGCACAGTGGTTGAGTGCCAACCTTTCATGCGGAAGGGCCCGGGTTCGAATTCTACTGAAAGTGAAAAAACTTTTCTGGTTTTCGACTCGACTCAGCTACCATTCGCCATTGGGTTCAAATTAATGGCATAATCAATAATAAATAATTATAAATCTTTAATAAAAAATACTTTAATATAAAAATATAAACAAATAATTTAATTAAATAATATAACTCGCAGATATAGAATACCATATAAGTAAAATATAAAATATTACAATATAAAGAAAAAAAATAGAATTGTAAATATTGAAAATCTAAGACTTTTCTACATGTTATAAGGCCTAGTACTATCTCATGCTTAAATTGTATGTGGAATTCAATAAGACCAATTCTAATAACACGAATATAATATGACCCCCTGTTCCAACATGTACCTATGGTATAGACAGGCTTATTAGCCTAACAGTTGAACAGTTAGCGCTTAAAAAAAAAAAAAAAAAAAAAAAAATAGGAACTTTTGGCAGCTAACAGGCGAAGTACCGGTAATGAGCCAAATCAAGCGCATAAAATAGAGATGGAAAGGCCACGCTCTGAGAAAACCACCAACTAATTGTTGACGTAAAATCGAGCCGAATGGAAGAGGATTAACAGAAAAAAAAGTGTTTGGTGCAATAGGGCCCATATATTAAAGAGGTATGAAAGAGGTATGTTGTTAATACGTCAGGTGACTAATTTGAATGAGTATTAAAGGGTATATAAGAATCTGTCCTTAAAATTAAGTTACTGGATATTTTGCCAACACAAAAAAAAAGTCTAGGTAAGGTTTATCCATTTAATATTTTATTAAATGTAAATAAAATTTTCACGAATACATACATATATCTAAAAATACATTTTCTTATTTTATCAAAAAAAAAAAAGGCTTCCCCGAAAACAAAATTTTATGTAATCAAGATAACAACGTATAAAATGCTAATATTTATGTGATTTTATTTAAGTGTTTTAACAAAAGAATGAAAAGAAAAAAAATAAAACACATTCTTAATCGATAAATCAAGTGAACTCCAGCAGACTTCCAGGTTTTTCTTTAAACACAAAATAAAAATACTGTACATAATTTGTACTATATACTACCACCAACATGATTAGTAGAATCCTTCTTATCTTATATTAACCTCAAAACCGATCACTCGCCTTCAAGAGAATACAACACAGAAAATTGGTGTGAAAAGAAATATGTAAGTCACATATGTATAACAATTGCTTATACATCACATCATTTTTGGTGCTAAAAATAATAATGTCCTCAAAAAGTTTTAAGGGCAATGCATAGTTTTGAGAACATTTTTTTTTTGCCTTTTTGATTGCTCTTTTATCCGAAGATTCTTATTCCTAGAAACTAAAAAATGTTCTTATTCCTAGAAACTTCCACTTTGGTTGCTATGAGTTATAAATAAAAGTTAAGTCCTGTGGACTGTTAATTATCACAAATGACTAATTGACTAGTAATTATTAATCATTTGTAAACTTGAAATGATCATGGAAAACTTCTCTCATTATTATTAGTATCGACTGAAATGCTAATGAACATTTAATTAATGAAAACCAAAATGTTGTTTCGTCCTTTGCTAAGTCTGTAAGACTCAGTGGGATTTCCAGTGTCTCCAGAGTGAACCCTTAATCCAAAAACCTTCTAAAAACTCTTTCAATTCACTAACACTTTCTATAAAAAACTATAGAAATGGTCTGAATCCATGGGAATGTGATAAATCTTAAATTCACTGAAACCACAGCCCTATTGTAACTATGGAACAGTTGTATAAACACCTTTATCGTTTGTGTAGAAAATGTAGAAAAATTTAAAGTAATATTTTATATTCATTTAGAGAACTGAATATGGAATTAAGGTTCCTTTGTCATAATTAAATATTATTTTTTAAATAAGGGTCAGTTTTTTTTTGATTATTTTAAATTCAGGAGTCTAAGTCTTTGAAGTAACTGACAGAGTCTAACTTAACTTAATAATAATACGATGACAGATTGGGTGGTGCCAGAAATAGTTCAATCTACCTTAAAATATCTTGCAAAGGCTTTGAGTTATTAAAAATTATTTGTTTCTATTACTTTTTTTGTTGAGCACACTTTTACGACTCCCCGAATAAGAAATTGGGGCCAGGTTCCGTAACGGTGTAAATGTAAAAATGAAATGGTGAAAAAACTTTGCATTGTGCTTGCTGAAAATGTCAATTTTTTTATTCGCACTCTCTCGGAATTAAAAAACAGTGGAAACTGAAAATATTAACTACAACTGTCAAATGAACGGCCCCTCTCCTCGAAAACTTGTTCCTTCCAACATAACAGAAACAACGTTAACTACAATAAAATACAAAAAAAAAACAAAAGTGTGATAATATTTAAAAAATCGTTGAACTGATTTAAAATAAAACGATATGGTGTTTTACTGATGGTATTATTTTATTGCTGCTGTTCTTCATATTTTTTTTTGTTATTATTTTTATTATTTTTAAAAAAAGTATCAGTGACAGTTGGACATTTTTTCAATAATCGATACATCTAAACTCTAAGGTATATAAGAAAAAAAAAAGGAACGCAAGTTGATATAAAAAAAAAAAACACAATACAACGTTTCCTTGACTAAATGATTCGCTTTTGATTAAATCGCAATTTAAACATGAAAATGTTGCGGGTTATTTTCAATTTTCTAGATTACTTATGACTGATTTCAAATATTTGTTGCCTTATTTTTTGTTTTTGATGTTTTTATTGTTTTTTTTTGGACTTACAGTCTCTGATAAATCACAATGCTTGAACAACACAAGATACAAAATTTACACTATATATACACAACAATAAGATACTTTTGTCATCTACAAAATTATTTTTTCACTGCTTCAAGGTGGTACAACATGGAATCAAATTGCGAAAAACAATCAAAAAAAAAAGGTAATAACTTTTTACAAAATATTTGATAAAAAATTATTGATAACACCAAAACAAAAAAAAAAAAAAAATTAATGTTTTGACGTTTTTCTAAAAGGAAAAATCAAAACAAAACGAGGAACATTATAGTTGCCCTTGTCAACTTTTAAATACCCGTGCGTACCCACTATGGTGTATAAAATAAACCGTAATTTACTTCCCTTATACATTTAACTCATTACCCCATAATTTTGACGTAAAAAAAAAAAAAAAATTAACAAAAAAAAAAAAAAAATCACAAAACAAAAAACTAAATTTTTATTCATTGTCCCATAACTTTAGCTTAAAAAAAAAAAAAAAAAAAAATTAACAAAAAAAAAATAATCACAAAAAAAATAAACAAAATTTTCATTCATTGTCCCATAACTTTAGCTTAAAAAAAAAAAAAAAAAAATAAAAAAAAAATAAAACAAAAAAAAAAAAAATTGGCCCACCCTAAAAGTCCGAAGGTCCGAGTGATGTCCAACTTTGCCAAGTAACTTGCCCTATTAATTTATCTGCCCAATTTTAATTTTAACCTTGTAGCTTCATTAGATTCAAAGTTATTGAATCGAAAACTTTGTATGGCAGCCCCCCGAAAATGGGGCCCTAAAATTTTGAAACTTCATATAAGTGCTCGATTCATTATATAACTAACCGTGTGTAATTTTCAGCCTCGTAGTATAATTAGTTTTGAAGAAATTCATATTGGTGCAAAGAAGTTGTATAGCAGCCCCCCGAAAATGGGGCCCTAACATTTTGAAACTTCATATAAGTGCTCGATTCATTATATAACTAACCGTGTGTAATTTTCAGCCTCGTAGTATAATTAGTTTTGAAGAAATTCATATTGGTGCAAAGAAGTTGTATGGCAGCCCCCCGAAAATGGGGCCCTAACATTTTGAAACTTCATATAAGTGCCGGAGTCATTATAAAACTAACCGTGTGTAATTTTCATTCTCGTAGTATAATTACTTTTGAAGAAATTCATATTGGTGCAAAAAAGTTGTATGGCAGCTCCCCGAAGACTGGGTACGATTTTAACCAAAAACAATAGGGAACCTAGAAATTGTCTAAAAATCACTTTGTGTGAATTTCAAGACTCTAGCCCTTTTAGTTTTTGAGTTATCGTGCTGACACACGGACGGACGGACAGACACACATAGCTAGATCGACTAATTTTTCGATTCTGAGCCGATACGTACCCTTGACACTATATCTAGCTCGTCTAGATCGATGCGTTACAAACGGAGGAGCAAATCTAATATACCCGATGTCATATATGTATGCACGGGTATAAATATCTACAGGTGATGATATTAATAATTTAAGAATTTCAGAGAAATAATAACACACACTAGTACATGAGTGAAAAATTAATTATATTGAATTTCGAATATCAAGATATTTGAAAATAATGATAGTTAGTTATTAATAGACTTCTGTTCGCAAAAATTAATCTATACGATCTAATTCATACAATCTAAGGAAACTAATGGTTAATGACACTATTGTCTAAGTTTCTGAAGAGATTTTTTAAATCACTAATTAATATCTATTCAATTGGATCTGCAAACCATTAAGGGAGTAAGGCCTAATTAAAAGACTGCAAGGCAGATCATATGAAACTATATTTTAATTTTACCCAGATTGATTGCAAAATACTTGGATTTTTTAAAAATTTTTTAAAGAAATTAATGTCTATATGAACTAAAGTATAAGAAAGTAAAAATTTAATTTAAGATGGATTGTATAAGCTTTTCTTTTGATGCTCATTGTGCTTAAGAGGTAATAAATTTAACAATTTCACATAAATTCCATCAAAGTTCTGTCAAAAATAAAATTTACTTTTAAAAGAGTTTTTTTAAATTATTAACAAAAATCATCAAATGTCAAAATAAATTTATCGAAATTTTTGAACATGCGACCAATGAACAGAGACCAGTTTACAACAATCTTAAATCGAAAAATTGATTGTTGCTGCTAAAATAAACTAAAATTGTTGATTACTAACTAAAATTCAGCCATTATTAAATTACAGCAAAAGTTTAAGTTATACCAGACTGAATTTATAAAAATTCTGACAGCTAAATTTTTTAAAAGTTAAAGTTTTAAACCAACTCCAGCATATTGCAATAGTCATTGTAATTCCAAAAAGTTGAAAATTTTAAGGCATATAAAAATTTAACCTCAAAATTATGCTGCGATCTGATTACCTTTATTATGCATGCACCAATTTAATATTTTTTTGGTAGTTCAACACTTATTATTTGTTTTTTTGTTATGTCATTTTTATTTTTTTTGCCTTTTTGACATTTTTTTTTGTTTCATTTATTTGTCTTTTGTCTTTTTTTTGTTTTTTTTTATTATATTTGTCAAAATATTTTATTAGGATACATTCAATTTTTGATTCTTTTTCACCACAGGGATGACACTGTAAATTTAAAAAAAAAAAAACAAAAACGACTCGTAAGAAAAATAAAAACAAAGTTATTGTTTTAGTTTTTTTTTTATAATAAAATATTTTTTGTGTTATTTTAAATTTATTTTGGGTGATACACCATCTTTTATTAATTCAAAAAAATTCTGAAATTATTTAAAAAATTTTGAAATTTTTATTCGTGTACAATAGTAGAAACAGCAGGTGTTATATTAAAATGTGGTCTGGTGTGATTTTCATTTTTCTGATTTAGATCTAGGAAATATCTGTGAGATCATTTTTTTCTTGTTCTTTATGTTTTGTCTCTTTTTGTTTGTTTTAAAAATTTTTTTTTTTCAATTTTGAGGTTAAAAAATAAAAAAAAACAAATATCCAAAAATTTTTATTTGTTTAAATTCCAGAGTATTATGTAGTTTAATTTTTAAATAATTTATGGCATTTAAGTGTATCATAAATATCCTATTTATTATATAGTGTAGGACAGATCTAACTAACTATATTTTTTTTTTTTAAATATCATATTATTGAGTATTATGTAATTGAAAAGGTCCTATAATAGGTCCTTAACACCATAAAATAGAGATCAATATTATAATTTTAAATTTTGAAATTTGTGGTATCTTAAATCGAGATCAATTTGAGGTGGTTTCTTAAGTTTCATTTTAGTATCTGAGAGAAAAAAGTGATTAATATAATATAAAAACTAATTCTAGTTAAAGTTTAATTAAAGTTCATTAGAATTTGGTTCTATGCAATTGGTCAGCAGATACCTATATTCAGTTGGACAATCAATGAGTAAAATCATATTTTTTTAAATTGGAAACATTTTCAGTCATTGCTTACCATGACTATAAATAACAGAGCTTACTGATTTAATTTGTAAAAAAATTGGAAAAGTATTTGATCGTACCTTGTTTTGTTTACAAGGATTTTACTTTAATTTCCTTCTCCGCTTTTTGTTTTATTTATAAAGCTTAATAAACTTTGTTACCTATACTAATTAGTATATCTTTTTAGATTAGGAGATACCCTTTAGAATATGAGCTATAACAGTGATACAGCTGAATTGGCACTAAAGTAAGTCACGGTCATCTATAATTATATATATAATTAATATTTACAGAAAGAAAAGGAAAACATAAGAGCTTGACACTAGTAATAATAGTAAGTTAATCAAAGGTGATGAATATAAATAGTACCAACGACCAACATATTGTGCCAGTCAACCAATTCAACTACCTGGATAGTATTATGATCAACAGCAGAGGTGCAGACGCACAAGCCAAGAGGTATACTTGAAAAGCCAGGACAGGATTTTGGTGATTGTACCCAATCCAATCCGACTGTACCCAGAACACGCACAAATTTTCAGAAAAGCATAAATTAAGAATCTTCAATACCAAAACATAAAAAAACATAATCATAATAGCAGTGAAAGATAGGTGTTATCCAACTTTACCACCCAAAAACTACTAATGGTCCCTAGCCACTCTCTAAGTAGAGCGTACGCAAGAAATATGATGAACAATAGAAACTTACAGGAGAGTAACCCATACTGAGGCAACCATGAAAGAAAATTTAAAGATAGATAGGTTACATGCGAAGAGAAGTCAGAAGGCATGGAAGATGACGAGATAAACGTCCAAATAGCCCCTTGAGACGCACTAAGCCAATGCTTCCGAGCATGGGATAATGCAAAAATCGTAGGAAATCGCAGGAAATCATTTGAGATGGAAATTTGAAGTGGACTTCATATTACAATCTCTTGCGCAGTGTTAAAGATATATAGGTAGGAACGTAGGATATTATAGCTTTTATGGATAGGAACGATACTTATAAACATGGGAACGATAGTATTGAACTAGGAATCGTAGTGTGATAAACAGTTTCGAAAAGTTCATTCCAAATTTTTCAAAATTATACAATGATGGTTTACAAAATTATACATTATGAATCATCCAGGATATAAAAATATTTAACTCCTCTTTAATTATCAATATCCAACAATGTCCTTACGAATTTAATGCAAAGAAATTTTCAATTTTGTTTTTCGTAATATTCAACAAGTACACTGAACCTTAATCAAATTTTAAGACCCCCGTTTTAAATTAACATTTAAAAATAATTTTAAAGTAAGATGTACAGAAATTGAATGCGTATATGGTTTTAATTACCATAAAAGTACATTTTCATTTTCAATATTTTAAACATTTCTTTTACATAATATTGTTTAAAATTTTTATATTAAAATTAATTCTTATGTATTCTACAAATGTCTTTGAAATCTTCCTGTTTAATTTTTCTTATAAGAACTACGACGGAGGTCAAAAATACCAAATTAAAAAACGAAACGAAATCAATCCGATATAATAAAAAAAAAAAAAAAAAAAATTAAAATATATAAATAAAAAATATCACGAATTGTCATTTATGATTTAAAATATAAAACAGAAACAGATACAAAAAAAAAATTGAAATTCTATTTTTATAATTTATTACACCTAAAATTACACATCCAGAATTAATTTTATTACTTAATTGAATTACAATTGTTTTAGGGCACCCATAATACGATGCATTCCAATTTTTTTTTTTTTTTTTTTGCTTTTTTTGTATTTTCTGTGCGGTGGAGAGCACAAAAAGATAATAAATAAAGAATTGTTTCAATTTCATTTATTTTTTATTTATTAATCTTTTAATTCAGTCATGAACTGGTAATCCTCAATATATCATAACATTTTTGGTATTTTTTTATAATGTATCTATTGTGCTATAAGATACAAATTTTTTAACATTTTTTTTAACTTCAGTAACATATTAAGAATTTTAAAGCTCAATTCTTCATGTGACTAAAAACCGCAAAAATTAATATACTAGGAAGATTACAGTTGCCCTTGCCAACTTTTAGATACCCATGCATAGTCACTATGATGCATAAAAAAAAAAATTAATTAAAATAAACCTTTAAAACCAAAAAAAAAAAAAAATAGGACCACCCTAAAAGTCAGTCCGAGTAATGTTCAACACTGCAATGTAACTTGGCCTATTACTTTACTTACCCTGTTTTAATTTTAATCTCGTAGCTTTATTAGATTCACAGTTATCGAATTCTCAACTTTGTATGGCAGCTCCCCGAAAATGAAGACGTAGGTGCTTCAATGAAGCCTTAGATAACTTTATATTGATGCATGTTCTGACAGACAGATGAACGGGCGGACAGACACACAAAACTAGATCGATTTACTTTTCGATGCTGATCTGATACGTACCTTTGACACTATATCTAGCTCGTCTAGATCGATTCGTTACAAACGCAGGAGCAATATCAATATACCAGTGGCCTTATTTGTATGTACGGGTGTAAATATACAAGGGAGTCGATTACTCAAAGAAAAATAACTAAACATAAAGTACTCGAATACATTTTTTTTGTAAAACAAAACGAAATCAAAATATACCACCAACACACTTAGAAAGGCACACCGGATACATATCAGACGTTTTGGAATTCTTTAAAGTTTTCATTAAAAAATTAAAATATCTATATAAAAAAAAAAAAAAATTACCATTAAATGTCATTTTATTACCATTTTTCATTCATTACTTAACCAAAATTTTCATAACCTGCAATCAAAGACCCCAAAATAACATACAACAAAAAGTAATTCGGATCGTTTAATATCTAATACTTAAGTGTATATCTGTAAGTGACGACTTACCTGTTGTAAGTTAATAAAATAATGAATGTTAAATTTTTTTTAAAAAAAAACGACTATTATTTCTATTTCTTTCTTCTGTACACGTTTCTAATAAGTTAAAAAAAATTCTATTAAAAAAATAAGTTATTACATAATCGAATAATACGACTTCTGTGCATCAGGTTACATTACAGGTATTAGGTATTAGGTACCCTCAAATATTCAATATTGAATTATTTTATAAATGTCATTTCTTTCCATGCAGTTGTTGTTAATTTTTGGTTGCGTCTGCCGCCCAATTCCTATTCAATAAAATTTAATTTTGAATTTTTGGTTTTTTGTTTTTTTTTTAAGCGGTAGAACGCTTTGTTTAAAAAATCACGTATGTAAGAGGTAATTTTTTTGAATTTAATGTAAAATTAAATTTATTGATTTTATTTAATAAAGTTCTCTTTTTTTGGGCTTCATTTTTATATTTAATAAATATTAAATGTTTTAAATTAAAAAAATTGTACTGCATTGTAACAGTGATTGAACTTTGATGGAGTTCTAAAAAAAAAAAGAAATAAAAAAATTGGAAGTGTATGGCGCCGTCAAAATTAGTCTATAAAATTTTGATTAGAATTATATTTTGTTATTCAATATCAGATTTTTTAATATAATATATTAATTATTCAAATTAAATAACATAATGAAATAAAATTAAATTTATTTGATAATGAGAATTTTTTCATATCATCTGCGTAAGAAAGGGCTGTATTTTAGGACTTTAAAAACACTTACTCAAGAGTCTAGTTAGTTTTTTCCTTACAAGTTTGAAGGAACATTTCTTCTTTTCTCTTTCTTCCGTCTCTGTTTTTTTGCTAAAGAGTTGGGTAATTGAAATTAGACTGAAAAAAATATTGATTACTTTCTAATGCAATATTTAAAAATTACGATTACTTAACAATCAAAGGTTTTAATTACGATTATTTAAAAGTAATCTATAATTCTTATTAAAATCAAAAAGTGATCAATGTAATTCTTATTAGCTTATTACAATATTTTTGATATTTTAAAAATAATCTTAAAGTAATCTCGATTACTTTCAGATTACCCTTTGATTACTTTTGATAAAATAAAAATAATCTAAGAATAATCTGAATAACTATTTAACTATTGGAGTTTATTATTAGATTAGTTTTAAATATTCAAAACCTTTGAGTCCGATTTCTATAGTAATCGGTAATTAAAATTTTTGAATACGATTATTAAGTAATCTTAATCAAAATAATATAATGGTAATCAAAATTTTAAATTTGCCATACGTCCCAAATTAAAGCGTACCTCAACAAAATTCGATAATTAGAATCAAATACTAACTCAATATTCATGACATTAAATTCAAATAATGATAATTATATCAGTTCAATACGATTACAAAAAGCTCAGATTTTAAAAATTTAATTAACTTAAATAATTACAAATCAAACAAGTTATAACATATGATAAGTATTTCTATGAATAATTTATTATTAAAATAAAATTTCCCACAGTATTTTTTTATAATTTGAATAAATTGCTTTACGAAAACAAAATCAAACCGTATCTTTATTTTTATAACTTAAAATAAATCTATGGCACTCAAATACAACTACTAACTATAACTACTCTAGTAAATTCAGAGGAATCTTAACTCAATTATTTATAATCAATATAATATTACAAGTTTAATTATTATGAAAAATTTTTTTGAGTCATCTGTAGTAATTTTTATTTCAAATTAAATCAAATATAGTTTTACAATGAAATCTGTTGCAATAATGAAGATTATTTGGAAAAGTTTATTGCAGGCTTACGAGTACCTATAATTTTACAGAATCAATTTAAAACAAATTTTAGTTTGAAGAAAAAAAGTTATTAATTGAAATTATGTTCGTCAGTTTTTATTTAATAAATGCTAAACTAGAAAAGCATATTTAGTTTTACTTTAATTCGTTTTGCTTTTCCAATCTCAAACTTCTTTTTTACAAGAAATTATCAAAATCTTCTAGACTTTGTGTCCACCAAAAATAACATTACATATTTTTTTCACTTAAAGCAGTCAAAACCTTCCACGAAGTTCCTTTTGGTTCATTTATGAATGGACCTCAGTGACTTGGATCATTATGTTCACAAAGCAACTGATTCCTCTTCCCTTGCACAAATGAAGAGTTCAGGTTTGAAACACAAGGTTCTCTTAAAAATATTTGCGCCTCTTCGCTTACTGCAATTAGTAATTAATTCCTCTATCGTTGCACAAATGAAAATTCAAAGTTTGAAATACAAAAGCCTTTACAAACTATTTGCGCATCTTCGCGCACTGCAATTACACAATTAAAAATAAAGTTCATTTAACAAATGATTCCTCTATCGTACCATAAATGAGGATTCAAAGTACAAAACACATGTTTCTTTTAAACTATTTGCGTACTTTTGCGCACTGGAATTATACAAATAAACAATTTTCTTTACCGTTGCACAAATGAAGATTTCCATTTTGAAAAACAAGTACTTTCTTAAGCAATTTGCGCATCTTTGCGCACTGCAATTACACAAACAGTAAATATTATAAATCTACCATTTTACGCTTTAAATTTTCAATATTCTTTTCTAACATTGTAGGCAGGTAGGTACATATTTTTTCAGATAGTTGACATAGTAAACAAATATAAACAATCAGATCGTAATAATAATAATAATTCCGTTCGATGACAATATCATTAGATCACAAAAAAAAACTTTATTCTATTGTTCCAAAGGCATGCGAAATAAATGTGAACCTTATATTTTAAACCCTATTTTTTCTTATTATTATTATTTTCTATACATTATTTTCATTATTTTGATTATTATTATATAGGAAAGATAATAAGTAGCACTGAACATAGATACTACCGTTTGTTTTGTATATATTTCATGTATAATTTAAAAAGTACAGAATTTTGTTACCTTTGGTAACTGAAGTACCTTACCATTATATAAACATAATTATAACGTTATGTTATTCAACATTTTATTTTTAAACATACGAAATAATTGTTAAATAATTCAACCAATTTTACCTTAGATATGGATGGAACATATATATATACTCGACACTCGTATATGTATAAAGTATATAAATTAAAATAATTTGAATTGAATAGTTAAAGGTACAATATTTGTAAATTTTTTTTTTTTATAATATAAAAACTAAATGTAAAATAAAATGTCAATGTTAAATGAAGATACATTGCATTGTATTTTAAAACAGAGATTATCAAAGTTTTTGTTTTTTTTTTCGAGTTTTGTCTTCCTGTTTAAAAATAAAATTAATTTTATAATATTAAAACTTATTTGTCGAAAGAAATCTTACTTAGTGACTTGGCAAGACGTGTGCGCGGTAGCAGAAGCAGCAGCTTCACTTCAAGGTAAGCACGAAGGAAGTTCTGCAGGGAAGAACTAAGGAGTTGATAAAGAGTGGTTGGTAGGGGAGGGTACGCATTGGAAAAAATTTAATAATTTAATAGTTTGTAGAATTTTTTTAGGTGAGTCATAAAATCCTTAATTAATGGTATTTTGGCCAATTTTGATAGGTCACATGTTAAAAAAATAGCAAAAATGACTATGGTGATATGTCCGACAAATTTAAAGACATTATGACTCACAAATAATGAAACATTGGGGCAAAATTGAATTTGGACAATATGCCCCATCAGCGGTGGGACTTAATACCTAAATTCATTATGGTCCGGGAAATTTCGGAAAATTATTGCCTTACCAGCAGTCTTTAGAGCATCTTTTCAAAAAAGTTTCAAATCAATAGCTGCATACCAGACAATTTACGGAAAATTAACACACACTTATATTAAATGCATCTGCCTTGTTCATCTTTTATTATTCTAGATTGATTTTTAAGATTTTAAAATTCGCTTCCCTTCTTGGATCAACACCATTTTCAATATTACCATTATGTTGTCATAGTTACCAACGTTTGAAAGTTACTTTTATTTAAAGTTTCCAATGAAAAGAATAGTACAAATTTAATTTTGAATGGTAAAACAAAATCTAATATAATTTAAGCCCAGTAAATTACAGGTATGAAAATTCATGTACAAGTTACTATAGTTACTTCAGTTTTCGTTGTTTTTTTTTTGTATTTAGTTGTAAAAACATGCGACTTGCAACAAAACTAAAAAATTTTTAAAATAAAAGTATATTGTAAGTGAAAGAAATAGTTACAACATTACCACTATAGGTGATGACAACATTTTCAATATGGATTATAGAAAAAAATACAAAACAAACAAATGTTAAAATTACAAAAAAAAATTATATGTTGTAAGTGAATTGAACATAATAGGAGAACAGAATGTTATTTTGGTCAAATAAAGTTTAAAAGAGCACAAATATACAATTTCCTTAAAAAGGATACCTAGCAATTTTTTCTTTAAACCCTATTTTAATTAATGAGGTCAATTAGATCGAAGGAATTGTACATTTGATAGTCACATGTAAAGAGTTTATTTTCAAATTCCTCCATATATATACTGGATTAATTTTAATATATATGGAAATTGTTTGGCGCCAATTATTTTGTTAAAACATTTTAGTAACTAACTAAACTAAAGACAAACTACTAACTTTTAAACAAGTTTTAATAATGTTTTACATCATTTTGTCTATTGGATTAACTATTATTGTAAAAATGTGTGTTTATTGTAAAAAAATGTCCCATTTAAGAATCTATGTGCAATATTTGGAACATGTATCTACAACTTTTAAATTCTTTTATTTTTTTTTACTTTATTTTATTATTTGAAATTTTATTCGTTTGTTTAAATTCATTTTAATATTAATTGTATTTTATAGTTTTATTTTAAAATAAATAATTAATAATAAATAATATAATGCTCAGATAGTTTCGTATTTTGTATTATTGCTATACATGAATTTAATTTTTATATTTAATCTAGAATAATAAATTATCATTGGTCCTCCAATTATTTTCTTTATTTTCAAAAAAAAAAGTCCAAGTCCATAATTTTTTTTTAATATCTCAAAGATCTATTTAATATACATACAAGTATATATGGTATAAAGGAATTGTTATTTATATGTAACAATTGAAAGAGCACCAATTTAAGAATTGGAAAAAAATAGTTATTTTTTTCTTAAATGATAAACGATAAGAAAAAATGTACTAAACAAAAGAATATAATGTAGGATACATATATAAAATTTGTTTCCAATATTGGGAAATTCAATTCAATTATTAAAAGGGAATTGAAATATAAATAAAAAAATTTTGTAATTTGATATTATGTTATACAAATTTTTTTATTATAAAATTGAAAAAAAAAATATATTAATTGTATTTATGAGTTAGAATATTGAAATTTATTATTTTGTATTTTAAAACTAATTTTTTATTTACAAATTCATAAATTTTAGTTATATCAGTGCATATTATAGAAAACAGCGTTTCGAATGCGTTTCGAATTGACTTGAAACGAATTGAAGCCAGTGGAATGGTAGTTTTGAATTATTGAAAATGTGAAAAATAAGAATTATTATTTCTTAATAATTGATCGATAAAAAATGCCGTAATTTGTATGAAGCACGTTTCGATCGCGTTTTTAATAATACCAAAAATTAATTCACGCATAATTAATATCCGAAATATAACTCATATGATTATCCGAAATTCAACTGAAAGGTTGATTACATTAAAGGGCACTTTTATTTAGTTTTTGAAAAAAACGGCTTCCATAAAAATTTTATGATACGGAGGGTGATTTTCTGTTAAACTCGGTATTCCAAAATTTTTAATTACTGAGTTTAACAAAAAATTTACCTGCTAAATCAAAAACATTGGTGTAGCAGAAGTTGCATTTTAAAGTTTTGACTTTATATATTGCTTTAGGTTTAAAATCTTATCTTAACTGATTAGACCTACCTAAACTGCAGTTCTTCAAACTTCGCTTGATTATTTAAATAAAGTGTAAAACAGAGTAATTTTTTTATTAATTTATTTTTTTATACGAGTTTGTCTCTCAAAAGATCCCACTCAGCCGTTTCCATAGCCCCATTCCCTTATTTTATTCAGGCCTTGTGGGAAAAGATCAGTGTTTTACGAAACTTAAACAATTAAAGCCTCCAATTGTATTAATTTCCCTCACAATTTTGAAACTAACCACTTAAGGGTTCTCTCAAGGTATAATAAAAAGAGAAGTTTAAACTAAAGGAATTCAGAAAATCAATTTAAATATGGTTCAGATATTCATATTATTAGTATGTTAATCCCATCGAAGCCTGAAACAAAATTCAAAAAATATATTAAAAAGAATTTCATGACTCACCAGTTATTTTAATTCAAATAATTTTATGAATTAAAAAATTCTTTAAATTATTTTCAACAAACGCATCCAAGGCATATGTTCATTAATAAATTATTTTTCTAAAATTAAAATGTGAAACTTATTAAAAGACCTCCCATCAAATATTTCTAGATATTTGAATTTGAACTTTTGCCCTTAATTTAGAGCAGAAAAAGAAATTTTTTTAAAAAATGTATTTTATCTAGATGAGAATTATTATTTGGAAAAAAATTAATAAAAAAAAAACAAAAAATCTTTTGAAATATTCCACCATTTAAATGTTCAAAATCAAGAAATAATTTACAATTATTATAAATAACATATTAAGAAAGAAAACTGTTTAATACAAATTCCAAAGAAAGTACAAAATAACAATAAAAACTACAAAAAACTTCAAAAAAAAAAAACAACAATAGATCATCGAATCAAAATTATGAAAAAAAACAAAAAAAAAAGAAATTTAGAACAACTTTTGACCGCCTTTTAAATTCATCATTTATCTCATAAATAACGTTCCAAAATGCTACAAAATACTTTAAAACGCCCAAAATACAAAAAAAAAAATAAATTACAAAAAAAAAAAGTCAAACCAGCACAACACAACCACCAAATTAAAAAAAAAAAAAAAAATTGAAATTAAAAAGTTTATAAGTGAATCAATCAACTTATCACAAAATTATTCTTTTTTTTGTTGTTTTTTTATTTGGCCAGTATATCGGTACTTAAATACTGCTCTTATGTGAACCAAACCAATCGATCGCCATTTTTTATTAAATATTGCTAGAGATAGATATTTAAATTGTATTATTAATTCAGAACTAACAGTTTCATAGCGGGATATCATCTATTTTCAAACTGTGGAATTAGTTTCAATGAGAGGGGAAACTCCCTTCTTTATATTCCAATTTTTTTCTTTTTATTGTTTCTTTCTCCATAAGATATTATCTTTTCACACAACAACTCCATCACATGTGTTACAAATATTGTTTATACATTTTTTTTTATTTTTTTTTTTTTTTGTTTTTTTTTTTGGAGAATTGGACAATTAAAAAACATTTTTTTAAAAAAATATATACATATAAAAAACCATAAAACGGGGGTTCATAGGGTCGAAATATGTGCTCAATTAATCATTTAATGAAATATTTTGGCATTCAAAGTAGTTTTTTATGTTCGAAAAATTTTTTTAAATCAAAATGGCATTTACCTATATTTAAACTTATTAAAAAAAAATAATAAAAATTGTAAATCTAATGAGTGATGATGAAGAATTCATTATAAAAATATTTTGGCGAGCAGGGATGAAAGAGAAAGAAAACAAGTGAGGAATTACAGTTCAAAATGAGAGGAAAAATTAATGAAATATTAATTGCATCCCAACTATAGGATATTTGTTTCCGATTTTAGAGTACTGCAAACCCCAGAGTTAGCACAAAGGGTTATAGAGCCCCATACTTCTTCAGGAACAAACCTTATTATGCTGTGACAGTAAATGGGGACAGATATCGTACTATGATTAATAATTTTGTGTGCTCTGTTGCTCCTACAATTTGTTCCAACAGCATGGATCAACAGCACATACAGGCCGTGCCACAATTACCCTTCAAAATGAAATTTTTTATGACCAAATTATGTCAAGAAATTCAGTATTCAATTTTATCAACGCCAGATTATTTTCTATTGGGTTATCTCAAAGAAGGAGTATAAGCCTTAAACTGTAGAGCAGCTAAAGCGCAATATTAAAACTGTGAATAGGGCAATAGAGCCAGATACTTTTCGTACTGTTGTACAAAAAGTTCAATTCCGTTCCGTCTATTGATGAAGTTTATATAGACTGAAATTCTAAAATGATACCTAAATCTTCACTTATAACACTAAACCGTGATTGAATATCTCCTAAGTATATTGATCAAATTGGAAAGAGATTTTTGGAGATCTTGATTCTCTTGAATCAATTGCATTTTTTCCACTCAGCATACATACCATTACCAAATTTTGAAGCAAAAATTCATTGATGATCGATCTGTAACGAGCATCATTCACTGTAACATTAGCTCCTACATAGTTTTTCAAGAAATATAAAGCGACGATGCCACCAGCATGTAAACCACACCATATGATGGCTTCCTGCTGCTCAATTTCTTGAGGCAATTTTGCTTGTTTAAAAAATTTTTTATGAGGTGGTTAGACGCAGTCAAACTTGTTGTTGACAAATAGACAAATTGGGATCTTCATCAACTTTATCTCTTACACTCCGATATATGCTTTTGTACGTACCGTTATTTGTCTTGTTGTCCGGAATCTATCGGGGGTTCGACGAAAAATGCGCTTTGATGGATGATTATGTAAACCATAAATTTCACAAACTGGTCTATAAGTTTGGCGAATAGAAAACCGTTATCTAAAATTTGAGCGTAATTTTAATTAACAAAATTTATCTTCATTTTAATTCATTCTAAATTAAACGTCATACACATTATACACTGCAAACGATTCATTTTACCCGAACAAAATCGATAAATCAAGAAAACAAAAAAAACTATTTTTTAAATTAAGTCGATTGCGAACTAAAATTGATCGAATTGAAATTTTGTAACAACAAACAACCAAAATGAATCACATCATTCAATCTAAATCCCATGGTATATTGTATAGGTATACTTACATGGTTCATATGATGAAGATGAGTATTTTCTGTTATTTAATTGTGAATACAAGTATATATATACATGTATATATCTGGTATATGGACGAACTTTGATTGTTTTGTCTATCATTAATAATCACTGATTTCTATTTCTTCTTCCAAAAAAAAAAAATGTTTATTAAAAAGGAATGGAAAACTTATAAAAGATTAGTGAACAGGTATTTTTTAATGTACAGTATATATTAGGACAATGTATATATTATAATATTTAGCTTAAAGGTGTTTGTTGTTTGATGTTTTATTGAAACAATTAGTAAATTTAAACGCTTCAAATATTATTTGTTAGAAAAATATATTATGACCTTTTGTGAGCTTTTTGTTTTCACCAACTGTTATTTAGAAAATCAAAAATGATGACCAAAAAAAAAAAAAAGATGAAGATGAACAATAATACATGATGAAATAATTTTTCTTAAATTTTTTTTTTTTTTTTTCAATTTTTCTTTCAAATCTTTCCAATCTTGTTTTTTTGTGTGTGATTTCATTCTGTTTTATTGAAAATTTACAATATGGAAAAATTAGATTTCTTTTAGTCAAAAATTGTGAATTAATGGGTTCAGGGCAAATTTTCAAAAAAAAACATAAATATATTTTTTTAATTAATGAAATGTTAAAAGGGTTCAAAATTTATTGTAATAGAAATCAGTACAAAATTGTTTAAAAAGTGAAAATATATTATGCGTATATCAATTTATAGTTTTTTTTTTTTAAAAGATGGAAGCAATTTAAAGAAATTTTATATATTTATATTTAATAATTTAACACGATTTCTTGATTTTAAAACTTATTTTAATATTAAATTAATTTAAATAAAAAATATTACAATATAATGACATTTATACAATGACATCTCCTTTAGTTTGAACTTGTCAAAAAATGTCATTTTACTCTAATATGTGTTGCCATTGTTATGGCGATATAAAATCGATTTTATTTACTAATAATTAATGAATATTAAATATATTTTTAAGCGTTTGAGTGAAAGAAATTTATTAAAAAATTTAAAAAAATTAGTAGTTTCCTTTTAATTTCACTAAAATTATTTATTTTTACATATTTTTTTTTTTTTTTTTTTACGTGGATTGGTGGGAATAGCAGAAGTGTATGCCGGATTCGTACCGACTAAACCACATCCTTCCCTTAATAAAACTAGTCGGACTGACTAGCCATTAATTGTTTTACTATCTTTGGTTTGAGTATAGGCTTTGTGTACTTTGCCTTACGAAATTTGTACTTTAAAATATATTATCTAAAAGTCTTTTTCTTTTAAGCCTTACTGTAATAATCTGATTATTTACTAACTGAGGAGCTTCAATATTTATATGCTCTTTTAGACGAGCTTTATGCTTTATCGCATATCTACTTCATCTATAACTTTGGGAATTTGTAAATCTCTATGAATGTCACTATTACGTACATACCAGGGAGCACTTACTATGTTACGTAGGATTTTATTCTAAAAGGTTTGTATTTTTTTAATATGCATTTGCTTGACACAACCCTAAAAATGAATGCCATATAACCATATAGGTTTAATTACTTGGTTGTAAATTAACACTTTATTATATATATTTAACTTAGACTTATGTCCTAGGAGCCAGTAATTTTCTCTATATTTATTTTCAAGTTCTAGTTTTTTCTTTTTAACATGTTCATTCCACCTTAGCTTGACACTCAGTGTCGTTCCTAGGTATTTTACTGAATTTTCGATTGATACAAATGCAATATTAAATTTATTTTAAGTGGGTTTCTTATATTTCTATTACTGCAATTAACATGAAGAGATTTACTTTCATTTATAAATTTTTTACAATTAACAATATTTTGTATAATTAAGTAACTATTAATTATCAAAATTTGTATAGTTTGGTTTTAAATTATTAGAATTTTAATTAAAGGATTGAAGTTAGCTGAAGATAGATAAAGAAATAAAGGATATGTAAGATACTCTACAATAGGTACCAGGAAAATTAAATTAGTTTCTTTTACAAAACTATGAAGTTATCTTATTCTATTTAATTGATAATTATACATTTAAAAAACTAAAGAGACCTAATTAAGCGAAGTTTTTGAACAGGTTATTTACTAGAAGGCACAAGGAATAAATTTATATATATATTAAAATGATAGATTAATTATTATAAAATTAATAAATTTATTACATAATTTAAAAAAAAACAAAATACCCAATATTATGAATCATTTAAAACATTCTTTAAAAATAGATTCACTAATTGATCATTTATCAATAACTCATTAGGAACAACTAAAATGACCACTACAATATTGATAATTAATTAAAGAAAAAAAATACATAAAAAAAACGAATTATATTATTTAGTTAATAATTTTTTTTTTTTAATATTGTATTTATTTGATTTAAAAAAAAAAATATTTATTATTTATTTTATTAAATTTAAAAAAGAAATGAAGTTTTAAGGCCAACATGACTATGCTTTTAAGAAACCTGAAATTATGATTTTTTTTTTGATAATTTTGTAACATTTTGCTTTTAAATATTAATTTACGAAAATTATATTTGTATATTATAATGTAGGAAATTGATAATAGGTGGCATCCCAGAAAACTGAAATATGGATATTTTTGTTTAAAATAAATGCAATTTTTAACCCTCAGTTATTAATTTTATAAAATGAAGATACTAACTAAGTCTTAAAGCCCATAGCTTAAAATGCTATTACCACATATTTTTTATTGCAAAAGATAGCGCGAAATGTCAAGGATTTTTAAACAGAGGTCAAAAATTAATTTACATCCACAATTTTTCTTCAAATATGTACAAGCTTTATTCGGTCGAGACTTGAGTATAATTCTTACGTATTTGTTGGAGCTCTCAACTTCGATTTTAAATATCTGGTTAAAATTTAAAAAAAAGCTTATCTCTTCATAAATTATAATAACTTCACAAAAGACTTTAAATCATTGAGTCACTTCAGAAATGTGGGAGCTGTTTGTCTGTTTTATAAATATCAACAAGGTAATCAGAAGAAATTAAAGAAAATCTAAAATTCGAAACCTTCCGAGTTAATTGGCGTCTAGTAGCACATTCTTACTATTATATTGTAAAGCTTCTTCGAACTAGACTCCTGAAGTAAAGTAATTTTTTTATAAATCGCATATAAAGAAGTTTCTAATACTTAGGACTAGTTTCTACTTTAAAGAACTTTTTTATTCACAGAGGTTCCATAATATATAATACTGTTGTCGGGACTAAGATTTTTTGATTCCACGCATTCAACCCGCAACTTTATTTAAGTTCTGAAAACATTAATACATAGTGTTATCATATCAAATACATTATTCCATATCTTCACTCCATAAGGTTGTTTTCAAGATCTCAATCTTCAAATCAAATCATAAAACTATACGAATCTATACATTGAAAAATCTACACTATTCAAGGAGTATTCAAAAGTTTAGCTTTGAATAAGCTTTGGCTTAAGTCTTCCTTAAAATAAGGTAAGTATTCAATTTTTTGACTTAAGCGAGTCTAATATACTCATACACTTTTTCTCAAAAATATTGATTTAAGTTGGGTGTATTACACCCATACGTTTAAATAGCAGGGTTAAATACTGAATACAAAAAGAATTAATTTACAAATAAATCAAACATAGAAAAATTATGTTTTCAATAAATTTAAAATACAAAAAAAATATTTATAATATGACAACTGTGAAATAGATGGGTGAATTAATGGTAGTAAAGTGTTATTATAAGTAAATTAATTAATTAGAAAATATTTATTTTGATTTTCAAGGTTTTTTGTTTAGTAGCCATTGTGAGATATCATTATCTAAATTATAATTTTTGTAGTATAATTAACGCATTCAAATTATAATGGTAATGTTTTGTATAAACTATTAAAAAAAAAGAAGATGTTACAGGTTCATTATGATAAAGTTATCATTAAATAATGTTGCTTAATATGGTATTGCAAGAGCTTGAGGCATTACCATGGCCTAAAGTAAGATTTTAGTATAAATTCTTTAAAAAACGTGTAATAAAATTTTTTAGAGGTCTTTTAGAGGACAAAAAAAACCTTTGGAGTTATTTTAATAAGTAAATTAGGATCAGGAAATATTAAATAATTATTGGTTTTTGAATAATGTTAAATCTGTACAGTTATTTTAATTATTAGATTATAGTACATTACATTTACTTATTTATATAAATATACCAGCTAATACCCGGTGCGCGTTGTTGCGTCTCTCAATGGGTTTTTAATTGAAAAAAATGACACAAAATTTACATATGGAGTAACCATGAGTTTCCCATACTAAACTGTGCTGCAGTACGAAGCAGTACTTTGCAAAATGCAACGAAACTTATTTCTAATAACTTTTTAGACCAGTCGTCGTGCCGCTATGGGTTAACAAATTCCAGGTTTGTTTATAGAGTCCACTGCATTTTCAAGGATCAACATAGGTATAGAAATTTTAAATTCAATAGGTTAAACCGATTTTGTTTTAGAACAAAAAAGTTTGAATACTTGCACCACAGTTCAAACTTGGCAGTTCGCTGAGGCAAACTGTTTAGTCCAGGAACACTCTGCCTACCCAAAAACCTTGATGTTGAAATTTTCTTGATAATCTTGAGTAGTTTAGGATCTCATATGCTACAAACAAACATTCGATTGATTTACACTCAATATTTCCCAATAAAATCTCTGAACAGATCGGAATTATATTATTATAATATTCGAATACAGATCCTACAGATTAAACCTCACCGACTTTAATTGAATTGTACTTTAGTTTTCTTTAATTGAATTGTACTCTGGACATTTTTTTTATTTTAGCACTATAGAATTCTCCTGAGAACTAATTTAAAATTCTAAATTATAAAATTTAAATTAAATTACAGTGCCATAAATCACTCAAACTGCACTACAAAAAAAAAAACTAAACTAAGGCATATTTAAATTATTAAATACATATACAAAAAAAAGTGCTTCGGTTATGTGATATTTTAATAGATCGTATATTGTTTTAAAAAACTTCTGTCTAACCCTCATTAAATAAATGTCACATACGTTTACAGTTCCTTTCTTTGTGTTTACTTTTGTGGTTGACCACAAATACAACACAAAAGCACAAAATGACTAGAATCAGTCCTTTTTTTGTACATCTATTTATCTTTAACGATCTTGTGTATAAAATCGTTATGATCTTTTAAAAAGGGTTCAATCTAAGATCTTAAAACAAGAGCACACAACTTAATAACTTCTCAACCTAAACAATTACAATTTTTTTGGAAAAGTATGATAAAGGGTTGAGAATATAAAATAAAAAAAAAATTCCGTGGTTTATTGTTTATAAATTTCTTGTTTTAAGAATTCCTTTAAAGGGATAATTGCATAATATACAAAAAAAAAATCGAATCCTTTTTAAATATTTATTATGATCCTTGAACTGTACAATTATTTTTTTTTTCTTGAAAATGTCTTCATGCTACCATTGATAACTTTGAAAGATTTTGAAAAAAAATTTATCCAGATAGCTTTCACTCTGTCATTCTGTCCGTTTGTTTATCAAAGTGTTAACAATATTTTTACACTTTACGAACAATGAAATGTAACTACAGATCGATGTCATCCTGACGAAGCTACAACTCTTCAAAATTCAAAAATCCTAGAGTAAATTATTAGACTAGTTCTATAAAGTGTATATCTTCTATATGCTATTTTAATTAACCGTTATGCGAAATTTAGTTTTTGTAAAACTTTTCACTCCTTAATCTTGGCTTAAATTAGAAACTTGAAATTCTGAGACGTGCTTAATCCTTAGCAATTAGTAGAAGAATTTTACAAAAATATGTTTGTGTGGCTATCCTTTAAGGAGTTGGGTTCAAAAACTGGGAAATTGTTTTTTTTTTAAATATGCAAATAAAATACCTGTCAACATTTTTTTGAAGTAGTGTTCAAAAATCAAAAGCTTCAATACTGCATTGTAACGTATCTCATAACCATTTCTTTTTATTATAAAGCATTTCCTTATAACTGTAGAAGGTGTCCCTTGATTTTTTAACAATTTTTGATACAGAATTAAATTCTAAAAAATTCTAAAAGATTCTGAAAAACGTTAATCAAAACTTATTCTGATTAATGGCTTGTATTATTTTGGAAATGTGCTTATATAAAAATCTTATTTTTTTCATTACTTGTACTTTTTATACTTAAACATCATCTAAACCAGACTTGGTTTAGTATTTATTAAAATATAACTGAATAAATTTTGCGTAACATCTTTGAAAAGTGACAGCCAAAAAAAAAAATACGGTATAAAAAACGGTACAGGAAAAAAGGATTTAAAAATATAACAGGATATTTCAAAATGAGACAGAATGAATTATGGGGTTTGTTGAAAGATATATAAAAGAATATAATAAGAGTTTCTATTATTCTTTTCCAAATATTTCTAATCATTGGCACCTTTACAATTCTATTTGAATATGTGTTTTAAAGTTAACCTAGAATTAATTTCCGACCCCTCTTTAATAATAATTATGACAAATGTCACAATTGTCTTCCTGTTAATTTTTTTGTTTGTATTGTATATGTGTTTTTTTTTTGTTCAAATGATTCGTTATGGCATATCAGTTCATTGTTCCGTGACAGTTTAATATCTTCATTAGTGAAGTAATTTTTTAAAGGATTATAAAAGGATCTTTGAATTTTGGAATTTAGAAATTTTGTTTCCTTATGAATGACTTTTTGCTTTGCTGGTTTTTTTTTATCAATTTAATAAGGAATTAATTCGTTCAAAGCTATTAAGTCTAGTATATATGACAGTATTTTTTTCGCAATACGATTTTGATTTTGACTTCAACTCTATTAGAACATAAAATATGCGTAATCCGGTTAAGCGTTATAAAATTTATGAAATAATTTTTTTTTTTAAAGGAAGTTGCGTATAATATAAAAATTTATTAAGCGTGAATAAAAATGGTATCTATGATCTTATTAATCGTGTAAAGTATAATTTGTTTCAGAAAATTCGCGTCGCTAAAACTGTAATCTTTTAACTCGGAATGTCATGTCACATAAATAAAGTAATTAATGTAAGTTATTACTAAATTTAATAAAATGGAATGCAATAAGAAAATAGTTAAGTTTCTAGAACTTTCATTTTAAATTTTATTTAATTACATTTCGAAAGAGGCCTGAAATTTCTTTTACAGGTAATGCCATGCATCCGTTTATTATTTTGATAAATCTTCGGTGAAAATGTTTAGTGACATTTAGCTGATATTGGCCTATATTAAAAATTTTAGTATTAACCCTTAATTTAATATAAATATTTATTGGTTTTCCCAACATTCACTATATATAATTCCGCCGTGTGCTCCATTTCTAAGACACTTCGTAAGAATGCTAGTTTTTGCCTTGAATATTAGTTTTTCCGTCAATGCTTTTATTTCAGGACAACAATCTCATTTTTAAACAGCTAAAGCTATTGACTCTTGTGGGAGCTTCTGCGAAATAGAATTAAATATATGTATTCTATATTTCGAAAAAGCTACAAACATTTTTTCAACTACTTTTCATACTAACTTTACTAAATTATTAATTAATTATTTCATGTACAAACGTCTTTTAATTTTAATCATTACGTTCAGTTCTTCCATCAAAATTGCTACACCTACTACAATAATTTTTTATTTCCGCAATCGTTAAATATAGCCATTAACCCAAAAAGATTGAGTACCACACACATTGAAATTTATACCTTACATCCTTTTTTCGTTTTACCCTATAATTGAAATCAGGGCGAATTTCATTTAATCCTAATGTTCACATTTCTAAAAATGTGAAGTTTCAATTTAAAATGAAAGAAACAAAGTAAACCAGGAAATGCCCAAAATCAATCCTAATATGAAATGTGAATGAAACGATGCCAACACAAATCGTGATTTAATATCATTCCATAATGATTTTATGATGGACAACTCAATTATAATCATAACAATTTTATAAAATACGATTCAATTTTTAGGATCAATATTTGATGGACATATAAGAACCAAAGTATGTTTAAAGTAAATTTATACTGTAAGTTGTATCTTCAACAACTAATTTGTTCCTTGTTATACCCGTATGACTATATAATCAAAGGGTATAGTAAATTGCTATTGCGTTTGTGATATAGACTCAAGTATATGGATCGAATCAGGATCGAAAAAGAAATCGATTTACCTATGTATGTCCGTCCGTCTGTCCGTCCGTCCGCACGATAACTCAAAAACTAAAGGAACTAGGATCTTGAAATTTTCGCAAACTCGTTTTTTTGCAATAGCCGTCATCGCTATTTAAATCCAGCCTTTTTGGTTCATGGGTTCGGGTAGCTTCCATACAACTTCTTTTTTTATATGAGTATTACTCTGTACCTATTACAGCTGCGTGTCTGAAATGTAGTTTAGTATAATGGCCAAAGTTTCTGGTCTATAATGACCAAAGTTTTTTGGTTGGTCTGCTGCAGTGAGTTCGAGTAGGTGCCATACAACTTCTTATTTTATTTAAGCATTACTCTACACCTATTAAAGCTGGGTGTCTGAAATTTTGCCAAAAATAGTTTAGTGTGATGGCCAAAGTTACTGCAAAATTTTGTTGATCTACTGCAGAGGGTTCGAGTAGCTACTATACAACTCCTTCTTTTATATGAATATTACATTACACCTAATAAAGCTGGTATGTTTGAAATATTGCCAAAAGTAACTAATGTTTATAATAATAATGATATAATGTTTTTATAACGGTCATACGGATATCCCAGAATTGACACAGTCTACTCTACCACACTCTTCCTCGTTTTTTATTTGTTTTCGATTTAGTGATCTGCTCAAGTGATTTGTTTTTAAATACAATATTGAATAAAAAATTTTAGCGGTTGAAGTTTATTCATTACTGTATCATAAAATTTGTATAAAACTATTTTATACTAAATATTGAAACAAGAGAACCATCGGAACGACTTTTCAATCTTCTTAAGAATAGTTAAACTAATGGTTTTTAAAGATGCAGCACACCACACAACTTCGGCTGCAATAAACCAAATCACAAAGTTTTCTTTTTTTACCCCCTTTGGGAGCATTGGGCTTTCACATAGCCTCTTCATCGTACTCTATTATTGGACATCTGCTTTATTTACACCAAAGTTTTCCCGTTATTTCTTTTTTACCGTTCTGCGCCATGTTACACGGGGTCTTCCGACACTCCGTTTTCCTTTAGAGTTCCACTCTAACGCTTGTCGAGAAATTGTCAAACACTCAACAAACATTTTTTTTTAGACTATCTTTGTAGCCAAATCATTATTTCGCAAAATTGGACGAAAATTGCTTCCAAAATTGTTTTTGACCAATCATCGGGCCCACATGTATTAACAATTTCCAAATCTTTTTATAGTAACTTAGTTCTCAAGGAGCATCACGTATAGAAAATTTGAAGTCAATCGGTCAAACCTTTTTTAAGGTTTAAATACTTGAACCACAGCCCTAACTTCCTAGATATAATAAGTTTACTGTAAAATAATAGATGCCGCACAAAAAAAAACATTTGTGTATTTATAATCAAGTTATTGAAAATTACGATTATAAAAACTGAAACCTAATCCAAATAGACATTGTGCATATGCTATACTCCTCAAAGGAATGGAGATGGAAAAAAATCCATAACCAAATTTATTACTGCTACCATTTCCAGATTAAAATCACCTTAAGAAAAATATCAGGAAACATTGCTAGAATACAACTATGCATGTCCTCATTGAAAACCTTTTATATATCTGCTTCACTCTTTTCAATATATTCTTTTGGCGGTCACTGTATTTTACATAAATACAAATTGATGTGCACCTAACATTTAGAATCGTCAAAAGTATTGACTCCCTTTCAATTTGATGACAATGGTTCTGGAATTCCTAAAATATAAAATTTACTAATATGAATGTTTAAAGTTTTAAAAAATTTCTTTAAATCTCATATTGAATTTATGGACTTCATGTCTCAGAGAAAATAAAAAGGTAAAAACAAAATTTTTTTTTCTTTTTTGAAGGTGGATGAGTGTAGTAATAAATATGAAGACCACTTATGATCATCATCGAAAAAGATCAAAGTGTATTGAGGCTACAAATTACAGTAATTTCCCAAAAAAAAAAACAAAAAAGGTTTTAAACAACAAAAAGATGTATAAACACACAAATCTTAGGTGATTTTATGTATTTGGTTGTTGTTGTTGTATAAATGCATTTTACTGCAAAAAAAAAAAATAAATATCAAAAATCTAGTCCTAAACACAATAAATAAATACCAAAACCAAAGCTTGTTGATGTATTTGGTTCTCATCATTTTGTAAATTTTTGTTTTTATATTCTTTAAAATTCGTTAATATTAAAAAAAAAAAAAACAAAACATTTTTATTTTGCCACACATGTTGACCGTAAGACCTCAAAAGTCCAGGCACGATATTTGCTATATATTGGATTAGTATTTTATTAGAAAAATACATAAAAAATACAAAAATCCACGAAAAAATAGTTATAAAATTACAATTAACGGCGGTATAGTATTAAAATTTTTTTTGGTTCATTTAATTTTAACTATACAGAGTACAGAGTAAATGTACTAACTATATGTATTTACTTCAAATGAACATACATGAACACACACACACACACATTTAAGTTAACAATTGTCTATACGGGATATACCTTGTAATATGATTAACATTAAATTAGTAAATCTAACATCTTTCGTTTTTTTTTGTGGCTCAGCGTTTTAAAAAATTTTTTGAAAAATATGCCTTCTTGCCTTCCGTCTGTTTGTCCGTTACGGAACTTAGTTTCTAAAGGTCGGCACACCGTATATTTAAAATGTTCAAACAAAAATTTTAAAAGGAATATATTCAACTGAAAACGACAGCTGTTAATAATCTTTTTAAACATGTGTAATACAAATGTCTAGGGTTTCCAAACGGTAATGATAAAATCAGTTTTTGGAAAATTCTTAAAAACTTAGATGTTCTAAACAATTTGAGTTAAGAAATAAATTTTTGAGTGAAGTTAGATCTTCTCAAATAAGAAGTGTGAATCTTTAAAGCAAAATTTTTGGGTTCCACATCTCTTTAAAGTACTGTAAGGGGTCAAAAACTGAAAATTTGTTATTTTCAAAAAGCTTAAGTTGGATACCTACCTCTTCAAATCATTTTTAAGTAATAAACAGAAATAAGAGCTCCGATATTGTATTTGAACGTGTATTTAACAGTTTTTCTTAACTATAAAGAGGCCTGTTTATGGTTGAAGAAAAGGTAATAACATCCTTGCTCTACATTACATAACATAACGTACCATACAATTCTAACAAAAGTTTCAAAAAATTATTAAGAACATTTTGTCGATATATTTTATCCAAAATTTATTATGAAAATTTATTCAATCTTTAAAGTGTGCTATTCGAAAACCCCTTTGGTTTTTTTCATTACTTGTTTTCGATTATATTTGCAATAAAACAGTAATGAATCAAAAACGGAAGAAATTGAAAGAGGTCGACTTCAGTTTATCTATCGGCCTCTTCTTGTAATATATTAATTTGTTTCTTTGTTGTTCTTATGGTTGTTTAAATTTTTATTTTAAGAAAATAAGAAAGGATTAAAATCGTAATTATAATCGCAAAATCGTGTAAAGTTTTTCTATAGCCTTCGAGGTAGCAAAATATTCTTAAAACTGTACGACTTTTAAGATTTTAATTTGCTGAATATAAACTGTTTTACTAGGACGTAATAGATGGAATGTAATCAATGTATGCATGCATTCGATTGAGTAAATTTTGCGCCCGCGACTTCTTTTCATATAAATGACAATCAAAGGTTGAAACTATTAGTTTTCTAGAAATACAGAACTAAATATTATTAAAATAACATTTTAATTTGTTCTTATACCTCGCAAACTAAGTGATAAGTTTAAGCTGCGAGTTTTTCAAGGTTTTTGTATGCCTTGAAAAAATTACATAAAACGTGTGCGAATCTTTAGTAGTGTTGTAGGAAAAAATATTTTTATGTGTACAATTTAAAAACATTCCCCATTGCACACATAGAGCAGTTTCACTAGCTTATTAATTAATCTCTGTAACGAAAGACATATCAGAGATATTAATAGGAAGCTTGAACAACCACTTCGCACTTTAAACAAAGTTTTGAAAAGGATTTAGGTGAAATGGATGTTCAAAGGTATGTTTGGTTCGGTGGATGTCAAAATAATCAAACATCGATCTTACAAATCCCATTATTGCAAAACAATAGACATTTTGACGGACTAACACTCAAAAATAAAATAATTTATTTTTTCGCGAAAATAAAAACGTGATCCAAAAGGCATAGAATATATACGATATTCTTTTTTTTTATTAATTTTGCATCGAACGATTTAAGTGAGGCATAAACAACCTGTACACACGTCGCGATCTATAATTTTCTTAAATTTTTGTTTTATATTTATTTTTTAGTGTATTATGAATTTATGATATGAGCAAAGTTAACAAAAGCCGGGGTGGATATGTTATAATACATGTATTTATATATAATATAAAGGGAATCAAATTTTCATCGAATTTAGTCTGATTCATTGTTTAAGATTCCCTTGTTTTTCTTCCTCTTTTCTTTGAAGTTTCATTGTGATATTCCATCAAGATATAATCGAAGTAATTATAATTAGATTTGGAATAAAAGAAATGAACGCACGCGTTTGAATGGCGGTATTCTTTGAATACTATACATAATGAACATTATTAGTATATAGTAAGATCCATACTGATGGTAAACCAAAACATGAATACAAACATTTTTTTTAGTTAAAGTAAAGATTGAAGTAGATGCGAATGTTTGAGTTTAGAATATAATTATGGGAATATCTTAAAAATTTTGTTATATTTAATAGGTATGTACAATGTGTCTTACATTGTGTGGCATCAAATAAAATAAATTAAAAGTTTGAATTTGAATGATGTGAAAGACATACTCTTAGGTATTCATTAAATTTTATTTACATTAGGTATTTTGTGCCACAGCTGTGGTGAACAAAATAAGAAGGAAACCATTATGTATATTTTACCTGCAAATGTCTAGCGTAGATAGTTAGGGCCAAAAGAATAACTCTTGGTGACCATGAATCCAACAGATCAAATGATCAGTTAAAAAATCTGCTGAAATTGTAAGGTTTCTGATTGTTTCGAAACGTATCTTAAAGCAAACTTAAATAAACTATTAAAAGCTTGCCGATCATTAAAGTGACAGCGTTACTTTGAGTCATGATCATAGGAATCATGCCAGCAACTTAAACCAATCAACCAAACAAGAGTTGGTGCATAAGAATATTCGAAATAGTTTGGTAGAAATTTAAATATCAAATAAAATTAAGTAATACAAGGATAATCAGAAAATATATTTTCTGAGCCTTCATTTAGTAACTTATAACCCATTTTACATTTTAGAACATCTTTCTTTCTCAACATCTTTATTCACTTATTTCATTTGACCATCATTCACGGTTTAAGTCTACTCACTGCTGAGATAATCTAGCGCTGATTTATTAACAAGAACAGGTTAATGTATTGCGCCAAATTATTGCGTAAATTAATTGCTTAATCAATAATTAATAATTTTATATCTTTAATAAAAAATACTTTAATTCAATAATATAAAACTGTATAAATATAAACAAATCCACAATATAAACAAATAATTTAATTGAATAATATAACTCGCAAACAATGAATACCATATAACTCAAATACAAAATATTACAAAATAAACATAAATGGAATTGTATCTATTGAAAATCTATGACGTTTCTATATGTTATAACACCTACTACTATCTCATGTTTAAATTGTATGTGGAATTCTTAAAGACTCTATAAACACGAATGTAATTTGACCACCACAACATATGTACCTAAAATATAGACAGGCTTATTCAACAGTTAGCGCTTAAAAAAAATTACTAACATCTAAAATCTGAAAATCTGTATCGAGGAACATTGCTTGTGTAATATATTACCTCAGTCATTCAAACCTTTGGAATTAGAGGTTTTTGTGCCGTCAATATCTTGCCTGTATAACTGTTTTGATGTTATGTTGTGCAATTTTATTAAAACTTAAATTTTTTTTAATTCACTATTTCAATTAAAATTCCCTATTTTAAGGAGTATATAGAGCATTCACCTAGTCTTTTAGACTACACTTCAGTTTCTTTAATCGTTATATTCACTAAGCCATTGATTCCTCGGCTGGAGCTGTTGTGTAAGATTATGTTAAATTTAATATAATCCACAATATTATCTTACACATACTTATTTGTATATTTTGTATGTGCAATTTAAAAAAAAAATTATACAATTTTACGATATTATTTTATTAGATATAATCTGACCGTAGTTTTAACTCTTGTGGCATTGTTCTTCATTGCAAATCTATAGTTGAACTCTCAGAATTTCATATAATAATACGTAATTTTATATAATATGATTGATCCTAGATACTTTCAAAGCTTTCTGAACCAAATGAAAAATTACCCAATGATATTTACTTATTTAGTTATATTCAATCCCCTTAGCTGAAACGTTATATTATGTGATAAGTGATTGATTTAATTATAAAACCTGGGTTTGAAAGCAAAATCCTTCGATTAAAAAGCCGAAGTCCTAACCACTACTATATTGGTTAGATAATTTAAAAGCTATGTTCATCTATGTATGTTTTATTACATCTCTTATTTTTTCTTGAAATATTTGCTTTTATTTAAGGGTCTCGAGTTCAAACCCTGGTCGGGTTATATCAAATAAAAGAATATAATTTATCATAAAAGCTTTATATCATAATATAAAAATAAAATATCTGCCGCACCTGAAATGGAAAGGTTAAATCACTATCTTATCACATTGTATGTGGTAGGGGATGGTTTATAAATAAACAGCCTGGGGCACAGTGGTTATAGAGTGCCGACTTTCATGCGAAAGTTTAAATACTTTTCTAGTTTTCGACTGGACTCAGCTACCATTCGTCATTGGGTTCAAATTAATGGCTTAGTCAATAATTAATAATTATATATCTTTAGTAAAAAATACATTAATATAACAATATAAATAAAGGGGTTTGCCACAAGTGCTAAGCACTTCTTAGAGCCTGTGAATAATAAATTAATAAAAAAAAAAAATAAATAAAAATAAATAAAATTACTTTTATACAAATATTGAATACTTCTATTTTTATTTACCTGGAAATCGAAATTTTCAATACCTATAATAAAAATCCACCACGTACAGTAATTTTTTTAAACCACAATTTAAAAATCTATTTTTAATTATTTAATAATGTACGATTTTTGATGACATTGAACGTTTCTTGGGTGTATTACAGTTATTTATATATTGATAAATATATCTATGCAATTTAAAATAAAATTTTATTATATTTATTACTAAGTAAAACTAATTTTTAAATTTTAAAAATAACTACATTAATTAATTTTCGCCTACGATATTAAATTAATTTATAATACAATATTCAAGTAAGTGAATTTTATCCCAAACCAGCATGACATTGATTTCTTCTAAGAAAAAAATTAAAATTTGTTTAAATAAATTTTTTCAACAAAATATTCAAAATCTTCATCTTTTTTTTACTATATATTCTATAATCGATTAAAGATTCATTTTTTGATTCAAAAATTCTGATAAAATATATATATACATATTTTTTAAATACTTATATCTTACTCTGTTATTACCTAATAGGACATCATTATTGGTGAATTAAAATAAAAAAACAAAAATCATTAAAAAAAATTATATAAAAAATAGACATATTGCATTTATTTTATATAATTTTTCCTATATGAAAAAATAAACATAATTCAATTCTAATGTTACACTGAAATTTGGAATCACTGACAGAAAAAAACTAATTAGTGGCCACACCAATAATATAAATCTTAATGCAGATGCATATAACTGATAAAATGATACTAGCATTAAGCATATGGATACATCTACAGATCTCAATTCAATTTCAAAGGTAATTGAGGTTATAATAGTAAGAAGAATTGAAGCTACTAAATATATTTATTTTTTTTTTTTCTATTTATTTTGTTTATTTTTTTTTTTTAATTTTCATTTTATATGTTATATTAAATATACAACTTTGACTAATAATTATTTTTTAATATTTTAATAATGCTAGTAGTAAACTTTTAAACTAATAAAACTAAACTTGTAATGTTCAAAATAAAAATAATATTAAATAACTAAAGTTAATATGAAGCGACTTGAAGTAAAAAAAAATATTAATATTTAAATAAAATAAAATTTATATAATATGAAAAAGAATTAGTTCCGAAAAGTGACTTATTTAAAAATTTTTTTACATAAGTTAGTTTTGAATACCTCACCGTACAGAGTCTTTTTATAGAATATGAACTCTAATTTTTATAATATCTACATTAGTTATTTCATTAGTTGATTTCTTTACATTAAATTATTACGTTTTCTATTTTATATATAACTCCGTCCCAAGACCGGTTGAGAAAGGAGGAGGGAAGAATAGTTGCAACCTGAATGGGCCACATACATCGGCGTCTCAGGAAGAAGGAAAACGCTATATAATGCAGTTGAACTCGTAACATAGTTATGACAACTTCAACGCATTATATGGCAAATTCTGAAGCAGCTCTTCAAACCCAACGGGGTTTGGCATACGGTTAACAGCCCTATCCAGTAAAAAATATTGTTACGAAACCTCAGGAGGCCAAGGTTCGACAACGGACTGTAGCGCCATAGCAGAAGAAGAAGAAGAAGATTTTATTTGAAGGTTGGCTTCTTTGCTTCTCATGTACATATCCGAAGAAGAAGCAAGGTGAGCAAACTAAATTATGATGAATTGGTGTACTTATCCACCCATATAAAACAAACACTTGGGTGTAGATGACGGTCCAATCATCATGGAAAAGGGGAATTATGATCACAATCCCAAAGAAAGGAGATTTTTCTGATTAAAACAACTGGAGAGGTATTACCTTGCTGAAGTCTAAATATACAACTATTGCAAGTATTATTCAGAATAGACTCCAAGAACCTGTATTATGTATAGGTCATGCTAAGAAACGAAACAGGCCGAGTACAAGTTATTTTAATTAAAGGAACACATATAGGATAATAGGGGAGCAGTCGCACGAGTGTCGATCACTATTCTGGTTTTCGATTACTTCAAGAGCACTATGCAATCCATCACCACTACACTATAGTCTTGTATGGTATAATGAAAGAAATAAGTAACACTTTGGATGGCATTAATTATACAGATGATAGGAATCCCTCTGATCTTAACTACGCCAACGACATCTGTCTCTTACCAGAATAGAACTAACAAGGCTAGATGAGCATCTGGCAGACTTCGGCCTATGTAGAATGGTGACCAAATATCAAGGAGAAAAAAATTAGGATATTCAACTCTTGTGTTAAGTCCACACTAAGCTGCAAGTCTTCGTAAATAAACACTTAAGAATCAACAAAAAACATCTACAGGACTTAGCGAACGACGAACTCCTTATAAAGCAAATAACCTGAAGGAGGTGGAAGTGGACGCGTTAACACATTCAGAAAAGTTTCTAGAGCAAAATTTAGCCCCACAATGACATGGCAGTGTACTGTCATAGAAAAAATAAGCACATTCAATATGCCCTTGAATGTAAATACAAATGAAAGCATCAAACAGAGAAGATTGGAGCCTTCAAGTGGAAACTCTATGCTTCCTACTGGAGTAGTAGGGGAAAAAATTACATTTACATCTTTCTTCTTAACATGCCATTCAATATTTCCCATGCTACTTAATTTGATAATCTTAAATATCCTATACCAAATCCTTCCAAATTGCTTTCCTAATAACCAAATGTATATTGTTAGGTCCTTCACTAAAGTTTGTTAAAAAAGAAATGTGGTTTTAGTATGTTGCTACGAAAGGGATACCGCACAGTTCCAATGGGTGGCTTTCGAAGCTTTCCACTGCCTCATAAAAAAATCATAAATTAAAAACAAAATGTAATAAAAATTGAAATATATTGAAGTAAATAAAAATCGAGTACTTAGTTCTCTATTAGTAAAACTAAAATTATTTAGTTTTTACAAGTTCAATTTTATACATATTTTAGTCAAAGGCTCAATCTCTGGTAGATCAAATATTAAAATATGTTGTATGAAAGCATCACATATCGAGATATCGTAAATCAGAACTACGTTGTAATTATTCTTATAACTGAAATTTAAAATAAATTCTATTTACACCTAAATGTCATAAATAGTGTTTTACCATATCTTTGTATTAGGGTTGTATGCTTAATTTAAACTTCAGAAAGTCTCTATACTTGCCATCTAAAGCTGTAAAAAGAACCAATTATTTAAACCTATTATAAGAAGTGCAAAAATTAATACATAACGATCCTGCTATAATAATAAACACCCTTCCAGTCACTAGAATCTCCTAGAAGGTAAAGCCTTTAAGGGACGTATTAGACAAATTAGAATCTTATTTGATTATAAAGAGTTAATCTAATCATTAGCTTTATTTATTGATCTATTGATATTTCTCCATTAAGTTCTTGCACTAATAATCAACTTAATTAGCAAGATGATTCATTTAAATTTGACTTTCTAAATTTATTATTCAGCTCTGAACGAATAATGCTTGTTAAATGTACTTTCTAGTTGCCTCCATATCCTATTCCGTATAATTACTTCAATGGAGTGGTTGCCAATTATGCCATTTATCATGTTTTGTTTTCTTACTAGATTTTTGAGTACTAGCATCGTTTAGCAGACACATACTAGCTTATATAGGACTGTTAAACATTATAATACTGGATCTATGTTCAAGTAGTGTCTTTGAAACGAAATTAAGAGTAATTTTATTTTATTTATTTAACTCGATTTATTGACTTGGTTGATATATTTTTTGTTCCTAAGCTTTACAGATAAAGAATTAAAGTCAAACATTATTTATTCGGTTTTTGTTAATTAAAAAATTTTGAGGAGATCAAAAGCTGGTATTGGTTATGGAATACAATTCACTTACCTTTCTTTCATGATTATATGGACTGTTTATTATTAGAATTATGTTTTTAAAATTTTTGAATTATTTTTGAATCCGTTCGTTTCGATATTTCTATTCAAGTAACTATGGTAACAGTAAGCATCAAGTAACTACGGCAACATAAGTACCGAGCAACTATGGCAACATAAGTATCAAGTAACTATGGCAACATAAGTATCAAGTAACTGTGGCAAGATATGTATCAAGTAACTATGGCAACATAAGTACCAAGAAACTGAGGCAACATAAGTACCAAGAAACTGAGGCAACATAAGTATCAAGTAACTGTGGCAACTCTGTTAATGACATTTTTTAACTTTTAATGTTATATGATTAAATAAATAAGATAAAATTAATATTATTAAAATTTTTATTATATTCCCATATGTAAAAAGTAGTAACAAAAAATATACGACTCCACTTTTCGGAACGAGTTCCAACATTAAAAAAAAAAAAAAAACAAACAAACAAAAAAGTATAGAATGAGAAAAAAAATCATAATATTAAATTAACAAAAATTGCGTGATATAACCATTAATTAGTACAGAAAAAAACTAGCAAAAAAAAAAAAATTATTATCATTTAAGTATCTATTAATATAACTTGCTGGTTTGTTAGCTGTTAGTTACAAGTGACTAGTTGGTAAAAAAAAAAAAAAAAAAAAAAAATACAACACAAATTATATGTATAATTAAATGGTATATATACAAAAAAGTATGAAATGGAAAAAAAAAGAGGCACAACTCTTAATATTAACGTTCATTTAATGAACGTTGTTTTTTTTTCTTTAAAGTGTTATAATCTATAGATACATATTGTACTTATATCATTTGTTTTATACATATATATAGTATTTTTTTTAATAAATGAAT
This sequence comes from Dolichopus griseipennis, assembly GCA_963082915.1. NCBI lineage: Eukaryota > Metazoa > Arthropoda > Insecta > Diptera > Dolichopodidae > Dolichopus > Dolichopus griseipennis. The sequence goes on along the minus strand of OY720443.1, from coordinate 52,257,225 downwards.
GCCTAAATACTTGTATTCATTTTTTTTTTTTTTTTTTTTGAAGACCTCCTCTAAGTACGATTTCACTTAATCAAAGTTAAATTAAATATACAATATTGCTAAATAGTTTAAAATTAGAAATGACAAGGTTGACATATACCAATTAATTTGAATGTCCTAAATTTATTCAGAAATAAGTGAAATATTTATAATATTAAATTTTTTTTTTTAATATTCTTATTTTATATTAAATTTATTTATGTGAACATTATTATGTATAAAATTTGTTTATTAATTTTCTAATTATATTGAATAATAATAGGCGTGGAATTAAAATTTTTTATTCTTGATTGATTTTATTACAATTTTAACACTCTATGATATCTTCTTTAAAGGCTTTTGTACTGTAAAGTACATTGTTATTGTAATATATATATATATATATATATATAAAGTTAATTAATATTGTAAATAATTTAAATTAACTTTCTCTTGTATCTTAATTTAAAACTATTCAAATTTTATTATAGTTATAAAATTATAATAACACAAAGTTGGACATACTCGGAAAGTTTTACCTTTGTTTTATTTCTGATCAATGTCGATAGTAATTTTTTTATTATGTATCTTAAATATATTTATTCATATATTCATTTTTAATATTACTATATAGCCCTTGATATATTATGAACCCGCAATAACAAATGATAGCGTAATCAGATGAAAAATCAATACAGAAACAACGAGGAAGAGTGTGGAGTAAACTTTGTCGACTACAACATACTCGTATGAAAGAAATATAAACTATATTTTTTGTTGTTTTTTTTTTTACCTGTTATTTCTAGTAGGGGCATAGGGTATCAACTTGACTCTTCCATTGGGCTTGATCATTCGCCAACAAACAACTTGAACTCTTCCCAAGTTCGCCCATTTCTTGCTAGCTCAGACGACGCTAGGTGTTGTTGGGTCGGTCGCGCCTTCTACTACCTTTGAGGTTCCATTCTAGGTTCTTATTATGTTAGTTGGTGGTTTTCTCAGAGTGTGGCTTCTCCACCTTCATTTTCTGTGCTTGACTTGGCTCATTACCGGTACTTCCACTGTTAGCTGCCATAAGTCCCTATTACTGATGATGCTGAACCAGAATATTATGCATATGGATTTTTGCCACTTATGCGCGAGTACTTGGAGATTTTGTCTGATATTGTTTGTAGTTATCCAAGTTTCACTGCCATAGAGAGCTGCTGACATTACACTTGCTTTGAAAATTCTAAGTTCGGTTTTCTTTGTTATTTGACCGCTTTGTCAGATTGGCCTTAATTCGCCAAAGGCGGCTTTGGCTCTATGTAGTCTGTTGATATCTGCTTTTGTACCTCCATTTGTTGTTAATGTGCTACTTGGGTAGAAAAAACTATCAACATATTCGACCGATTGTCCTTCTATTGTGATGGTTTCTTTATTGATATTATTTCTGTGGAAAATATCCAAAACTAACTTGATAAGCGCAAAATTACAGTTTTTCAATAAACGTGTTTGAAAATTTTTAAAAATATTTTGTGACACAAAATGTTTATTTAAAACATTATTAATAACCATTTGAGGGATTTTTAATTAAATAAACGCTTATTTATTTTTGGCAGTGCAAAGATTTGATGTTAAACAGTCCACTTCAAATGTTATCTCAAAAAGGGAAAAATTACGCTTATCAAGTTTTGGATATTTTCCACAGATTTATTCTCATGACCTTTATTTTACCTGGGTTGATTTCTAGCCCGACTTTGCGCGCTGCGGATAGTTAATTTTATTATTATTATATAAAAGCATATAATATAAATAATATATTATATAAGGCGGATAATTACTTTTGCCAGAATTTCCAATAACAACTATTTAGACTCTGAGTTATGTACAAAAGCTAATATTGTAAGTTGTATGGCAGCTATTCGAATCTCTTGCACTTCACCAACTTCCCCATATTCTGTTCAGACTCATATTTCGATTACGATCGCATCCATACACTTGTGCCTATATCTGCACCCCTCCCCGATTTTTTACAGTATCACAAACTATATGTAAAATATATTCTAATTTTCACACGATAACTATTTTCGTACGAGTATAATAAAATCGAATATATCAAACAATAGGTCGATATTCTAACTGTGTTCCGTCATTCATTATACAGATTAAATGGAGATTAATGTATGATGCTCGTTGCAAATGTGATTTCTTAAAATAAATAAGAGGCGTTTCATATGCCAAGAGACGAACTCAAATGACCATAACTGAGCTAAAATTTACCCAGTAAACTCTTACTAAAACCTAATTTCTTAATCTGTCTATAATCTATTTTATTGCATCTGTACAACTCCATTAACCCAGTGGAAATCATTGCGAAACCTAAAAGTACCGAAAACAACAATTTTTTCAATAAATTAAAATTTTTCTTTTATTTTATGTGTTCAAATGATTTTAATGAGCTCATTAAATCTTCCTTATATTTCTTCTCATTTTTTTTTTGTGTGCTGGTAAATATTCAATTTATTTCAATTAATGGCACTGATGATTATCTCAATCAATGATTGTTTGCCCTTAAAAATAGTTATTAAAAAAAAAAAAAAAACCCAAACTGAAATCTAACATGCAATATAATTTTCTATTTTTTTTTTATCTTTTTTGCCTTTTATTTTTTGTTTCATTCATTTGCCCAAAAAAACAAAGAAAAAAAATAACTACACTTTAATTTCACTTTGCATAATCCGTATATAGTATTCAATAACCAATTACCTATTTAAAATATTGATTTCTATATGCTCATTATTACTCATAAAATATTATGTATAAAAGATAATTTACATTAAATGTACAGGTGTATTCCAAAAAAAAAATACATTCCAAAAGAAATGCCCGTAAAACTTTTTCTTTTAATTTTTTTAATATTCCTATAAAATATAATTGGTTTATTGCTGTCTCTTTCTAATCACAAATAATTGAATAAAATAAGTTTTGGTTAAAAAAAAAAATCTTTTTAAAAATGATTCAAATATTCCCAAATTGACCCCTCCTCCCTCCTTTATACTCTTTCCCCTGTAACCATTTAACAAAAGTTGAAAAAAAAAATTGAAAAATTAAAATCTAGAAACCCCCTTGATCATTTCTGAAGAAAAACGATAAATGGTGGACATATTCATCATTTTATGATCATTAATAATTTATTTATTTTTTTTTTTCTTTCTCTTTTATTTTTTTTTTTTTTTATTTTATATATTAATTGTAAAATACTTTTAATTCGGTTCACCTGATGTAATAGGGTAAATATTTACATACAGGTACAATAAAAAAAAAAATCATCATTTCCAATTTCAATCCATTCATCAAATTCACCATATTTGTTGGATATATGAATCCGTATTATATTATTATTAAAAATAAAAAAAAATTGTATGTTAATGGCTCTGGAAAAAAAGTGATGGGGAAAGGGGAAGGGTGGGTCAGAAAAGAAAACAAAATTTTTCAATTAATAATTGAATTTATTTATAACTTAAGGTGAAATAAAAGCACAGTTATAGATCGTGAGAACGATTTGAATGATCATGACGTTATCATACAGTTACCTAGTAATAGTATATAGAAATAATAATGATCGCAGAAATTTTATTACATACAGACATATAGACTATTGGTTTGTTGTATGCAAAGTGATTGTTTTTTAGCCATCAAAGCTAGCCAGCATTTTCTGTTATTCACAGAAAAGCGGAAATATTTTATTGATTAGTATGAAGGTATAAAATAAATTTCTTTTATTAATAAATTTGATTTTTTTTTTTTTTTATTTTGAAGAATTATCAAGTATTGTTAATTTTGGTTGTGGTTAATTCCTAGACTTTTTGACGTATGGAATTTTTTTTGTGTTTATATTTGACATTACATAAACTAGATATACTGGAAACAATGTGTTTTTTAGAACATTTTCAAAAGATTTTGTAAAAATGTGCCTATATAGTTTCACTTTATCCGTTCGTCCGTATGTTTACAAAAACTTTTACACTGTTTGAAATGGAGAAAAGAAATTTTAACTGCAGGTAGGTGTTGCAAAAAATTACAAAATTATTTAATGGAAGAAATTTTTTCTGTAGCTACAGTCCTTCAACGTCGGAAAAGAACTGTATTTAAATTTTTATGTCAAGAGTTATATTAAGCTTATTTTCAATTTAAAAACGGTGAACAAAGGATAGCTGCTTTTATAAAAAAACAAAGGATGATAGGTGCTTGTATAAGCTTTACCAAAAATATATCACTACAATATATGGTTTTCATACGGTACTAAAATCAACCGTTATGCGTAACTGAAGCTTTGCAAAATTTTTTTCCTCTCATATCTTCTGAATGGCTTAAGCTAGAAACTTTAAATTTGGAGATTTTTAGAAGTTAGTAGAAGTCGCTTAAGAAATTTTTTTGTAACACCCCCTGCTAAGGGTCGAAAATTTAAATCTAGCTATTTTTAAAACACTTGATCCTACTTGTCTAAATTTTTTTTAATAATATACGAAATTTAAGGCTCCAACATTACATTTTAAGATATGTCAAAGACTTTTCTTAGTTTTTGCCTTTTTTATTATCTAATCATTTTTGTTTAGATAATAAATATCTAAGAAAAATTCAAAATTTTAGAAATTGGGAGTCCTAATTTAATTCGTAGAAATTGAAAATTTTGGACGGCGGGAGGTGGGAAAAAATCCCTGAGGATAACCACAAGTTTGCTAAATAAAACTTTGGAAATTTTTCCCATTTAAAGGCTATTAGGACTTTAAGTTACTAATAAATTAGTAACTTAGTCACTAGTTTATATATTTACAAAATTAAGCGGTAACACTGAAGCTCCATATTATATTTCGCACTAGTTACAAGGATTTATTGACTGCATTGGGATTATATTCTAATTATTGATATCATTATTATTCATAATTAATAATGAATTGATGAAATAACTAAATTATAATATTATCATTTATTTTTATATAATATTGTTTACCCTAAACTCAGTGTAAAACACTATATAACTTTAAATGTGCTATTTTAAAAACCCTTGTTTTCTTCATCACATTAATGAATAGCTATAAAATTGAAAATTAGATTTATGGAATATTTATAAAGCTTTTAAAAAGTTGACGTTTACTATTTTTAGATTAAAGATACACCGTATTTAGCAAACGCTAGAAATTCTTTGGATAACAACAGGAAAATATTAAATAATCATGATGTCTACTTTATGTTAAGATTACAATTGCTTAATTAATGTTTTGTCTGGTTAGTTTTATTACAGCTGTGGTTTAGAGGCCTGGACATTCAAAATAGCAATGATAAACAAATTGAAAACATTCTTGATATAAAGAGAGATTGTAGAAAGAGGATTAATTTTAATCTAAAATCGAAAACTAGGCTATTTTGGCCATAGAGTACTAGAACAATTTATGAACTATCAGCTTAATGGGGAATAAAAGAAAGACGAGGAAACTATCATCGTTAAGAAATTTCGTACTGGTTTGCTTACTATTGGAGACTTAGTTCATGCAACCACAAATAGAATGAAATATGCCAAAATAACCTTAAAATAAAATTAACATGACGATTCCAGCAGTGGAAAGGCATAAAAAGAAGAAACATCAAGGTATTTGCTCTAAATATGTGGAGTTGTTTTGAGAAACTTGATGCACAGACATCTGTGCTAGGCATCTTAAATATTTGGAAATGATCATTTTTGAGAATCATCTGTTCTATATTGATATTTGGAGCATTTGTATGAAAAACCTTAATGTCGATAATACTAAATGTGCTAAGGTCTAAAAAAAGTTCTGCTTTGTACACATGAACTAATGTCGGAAAATTAAAAGAACTAAATGGTAAAATTTAAAAAAAATTTAATAATGAAATAAAATCCAAAAATATTTTCTATGTTTGAGAAAAGAATTAATTTCGAAAATTTTCTACATTAATTCATATAATCTAAATTCAAAAATATTATGGACACGGGTCGAATTCTTTTATTTTTTTATTTTAAGAGTTATACTCTAATTTTACAACGTATAACTTTGAGAACGCGAAATCTTGATTAGAAGGGATTTTAGATTTGTATGCGATATAAGGTATTCTAGACTATTCTATTCTAGACTATACTATTCTAGAATAATTATATAAATATTTTTTCTCAAGTTAGGAGGGATTTTGCAGTTGTTAATAATATTAGGGGTGCCCCTTGTTTTTAGTATTTTGTAAATACCCTGGACATGCGGCCAATATATTAATAAATACTATAAATATTTAATAAATTTCTGGACGAAGGGACGTTCCTGATTTTGTAACCCACACTAAAATCTCTTCTAATTCTAAGACTCTTTCGCCATTGAAGGCTTTTAGGACTTATTTCCATTTTAATAAATTTGTAAGATATTCCCAAAATTAAACTCAGTATGAAACACTGTATAATTTTGAAAATGTACTTTTTAAATTACCTAAAATTTGTTCCTAATACATTTCTAATATATTTTTTTTTGGAAATTTTTAGAAGGTTTTTGATACTGCTTCGTTTAAAACTACCTCGTTTGCGGGCACTAGAAAGACTTCGGAGAAACCAGTGGGTGTTTGTGCTTACAGTATAGCGTTACGCCAATCTCTGAGGTCTGCTTAATTCCTGCAAACTAGGTCGCCTCTACGAAAAGATGGGCTTAATTATCGAATATTACTTTTATTACTGTTTTCTACGGTTAAAATATAAATAAATTTTAATTATAATAAATAAAAATGCCACTCGGTATTATAATAAACTTACTGATCCATCTTTTAATTAAATACCAAATATCCAAGTAATAACCAATCAGTTAAAATATAACAAACAAAACTAAATTTTTTTTTTCCATTTTTTAATTTGCTAATAAAGATATAGATAATCTTTTATTTGAATTAAAAATAAATAATATTATTTAACACTAGTTGCATGTGCACTCAAAAAATTATCGAATCAAGTACGAGTAAAATCAAAATGACACCACAATTAAAAATTATTTCTACACGTTTCTAGTGTCATTTTAAAATCAGAAAACTTAAATCAGAATTCCCCCAAAAAGTCAAATAAAATAAAAAATAAAAATGATAGAATGATTGGTAATAGACATGTTGGCATAATGTGTTGCGTTATTTTGTTCATCGTCTTTGTATTCTAGGTTAAAATGTTAACGTTAATTGTCATTTAGAAGGTGATGATGATAATTATATTTAGCACCTCAATCGATGGAAATATTCCAGAAAAAAAAAAAAACATTAACTTTGGTGTTCAAATGAAAAACAAAATTTTGTCATATTTTTTTTTTTTTTTTTTTTTAAACTAAAATTTAACTTTAAAAAAAACAAAAAAATTCAAAATGATGATAATGGTTCATTACATTTTTGAAAGGAATCATAACAATCCCACGATTCTAAGAAAATAAATACAAATATTGTATTAGATATAGATGAATATCAGATTAGTTTACATTATTTTAGGTTATAGATTTTTTTTTTTTAAATAATTTAGCGTTCTCTTCAAACTTCCAATTCAGTTTTAAAAATTTAAGAAATATGGTTAGGTGTTAAAAGTACGGTTTGCAAATAAGCAAGTTTTTTATTAATTAATTTTAATGATTTTGTATACTTTTTTTTAAGTTAAGCGCTGCTATCTGATATTTTTATTCATTAGTGTTTTGTTTTAAGTACTAAGTGTACAAATATAAAAAATAAGGTTAAGAATCTTATCTACATCATAGATACATATTGGAACAGAAGGGAATGTACTGGGCAAATTATATTCTAATCATTAAGATTGACTTTAATGAATTCCAGCTATAATTTAAAACATGAGATAGCACTAGACTATGTCATACAAATGTCTTAGATTTTAATATTGTAATAGTTTGATATTTAAATTATATGGTATTTCTATATCTGTGAGTTATATTGTTCAAATCAAGTATTTGTTTATATTTAATTGCATTAATGTCTGTGTAATTATTATAGACTTCAAGAAGGCCTTTGACACCATCAAACGTGTTGCAATTTGGAAAGCATTAAGCAAGAAAGGAGTACCCCAGAAAATAATAAACATTATCAAAGCGATGTACGAGGATGCGGATCTCGCGGTTCTGCACAACGGAAACATCAGTGACTCTTTCACTACAAACACAGGAGTAAAACAAGGATGTCCACTCTCACCTCAACTGTTCACAATTGTCCTGGATGAAATTATGCGAGAAGTATGCGTGCAGAGACGTGGAATAACTTGGAGTCTCACACGGCAACTCGAGGACTTAGACTACGCAGATGATATTTGTCTACTATCGCACAAGCTCAGCGACATCCAAGCTAAATTAGAACATCTCACAAAATTAGCACGATGCGTTGGATTGGAGATAAATATCCAGAAAACTAAGGCCATGCGAATTAACACCTGCAATAGAGGAAACATTAGCATTGAAGGAAACACCATCGAATATGTAGATGCCTTCTGCTACCTAGGCAGTACAATTACAACAGATGGCGGTGCAGAAGCAGATGTTAATAACAGACTTCGAAAAGCAAGATCGGCATTCGGACAATTAAGAACCATATGGAGAAGCTCTCAGATCTCCAGAAACACGAAGCTAAGAATATTCAACGCATGCGTAAAATCAATACTAACATATGGTAGCGAAACCTGGCTAATTTCAAACAACATCATGCAGAAATTGCAGGTATTCGTCAACAAATGTCTTCGTATCATATGCGGAATATTCTGGCCTAACACCATCAGCAACGTGAATCTGTTAGAGATAACTAGAGAAGAACCAATTGTGAAACAGATAAGGAAACGCAAATGGAAATGGATCGGACATACCATCAGGAAAACAGCCGATAGCATAACCAGAATGGCGTTAGAGTGGAACCCTCAGGGAAAAAGAACAAGAGGTCGTCCCAAAAACACCTGGAGGCGATCAGTACTCCTGGAACTAGGAAGATGCAATCTCACTTGGAACGATGTAAGAACAACAGCAACAAACCGAGTGAGATGGAGATGCCAAGTGGAAGCCCTATGCTCCCAAGAGGAGTTATAAAGGAAAAAAAAAAAAAAAAAAAAAAAAAAAAAATTATTAATATAGACTTATTCTGATTTGAACTCAATGGCGATTGGTAACACTCTTTGTTGTGTCACTATGATGTAAAGCTTTATATTTTACTGATACTCGGATCCGAGTACTTCGAATGAAAGGATGGCACTCTTACCAAAGTCTCGTCATGATGTTTAAGCATAATTTAGATAAATAGAAAATTTTCATGTTAATAGAATGAAAATATTAAATGTTGGATAAAATTCCATAAAGGTAACAATCTACTTCTTCCGTATTTCTTCTTGGTATTTTCCAAAATTACGTTCTTAAATAAAATAGTTTAAAATCGATTGTTTGAGTTTCCATTACAGTTTTAAGCTGTCCATGTCATGTTTACCATTAAATGGTATATTTGTATTAAAAGGTAAAATATCGTATGTTGATATTTGTGTTAAAACGTAGGATGATGAAGATTTTGACCGCTGGATTACATCATTTTATTCATTCATTCAGTCTATTTGACACTAGATCACTGAAAAAATTAGAAAAAGTTGATAAAAAGCGCATTTGGTAATATGTGCTGTTCCAGGAATGCTTTCTCTAATGTTTCTAATTTTCTAAAAATAACTTGATTTGTTAATAAGGATCCATTTTGTGACAAAAATTACAAAAATATTATCAAATCGTCAAAAAATGCTCACTTTCGTATGGATCACTTCGTATAAACCTTTAAATAATTACAAGAAAGTTTAAAATCAGTAAATCCATTGAGAATGGGGTTTTACCGTTACTTCTTAAAAGTTTGATGAATCCTCGTATTCTGATCTGTAATAAATTCTTAACAGAATTCTGACAGGCTGCCAAATCTGATTTTGACGGTCAGAAATTTTTCAACAGAATTCTGAAGAAATTCTGACAGACAGTCAAATCTGATTTTGACGGTCAGAAATTTTTCAACAGAATTCTCAAGAAATTTCTAGGGCCACACAATTCGAATTTCTTCAACTTGTTTAAAATCTTAAGAAATATATGGCGATTAGATGCATCTTATAAAGAACGTAACCGCGCTAATAAATGTTTTATAAATGTGCCAGGGTCATACCTACAGCAAATAATATTGGGCGTAAGAGGTTTTACCGTTACTTCTTAAGTTTTCTGATCAACTATAATTTTTTTACAGATTTCTGACAGACAGTCAATTTAATTTAAATATATTTTTTTTATTATTTTTAAAACAAATGCATTTAAAAAATAAATTAAAGCATTTCTTTAACTGAAATTTTTCTTTTTAATTTTTTTTTTTGTCTCTATTTAAGTAAAGATCAAGGAAAACGATTGTAATTTCAAATTAAAATATAGTGTAACTACAATAAAGGTGTTAATAGTTATTTTAACAAAAAAAAAATTAAAAAACTGAATACAAAATAAAAAAATCAGAATGTCAGTGTTAATTATTTAAATAAATTTTTGATGAGATTTAAAATTAAAAAAAAACAAGAAAAAAATAAAATATTAGAAAAAATCAAAGTAAAGAAACTATTGAATTCATTAAAAGTCACTTTAAACTAAGGTGTGGGATTATTTTTTTTAAAATAATATATTATAATTTTTTCATTAGAAACGGCAAAAATATCTCTAAATTTTTGCTATTCGGAATTTTTTTAGAGATAAAAATATAATTATTATTTTAAATAAAAATAAAAATTGAAATTATTATGACTTAATTTCCTAAAGTGACCAGGTTATTAACAATTAAAAAGTATATAAATACAATGTATATTTTATTGTATTTAATTGTAGAAGAACACGTAATCATATTTATTTAAAAAAAATTAATTAATTGAATTTTTTTATTATCTACTTTGATTTTATTACTTTATAAGTTGTTTGTAAAATAAATTGCAACAAATGAATGATTCACAGGAGTCATTGAAGAAATTTAGTATATTAATAATAGTATTAATAATAGTAATTTTTAAAGATTATGAATCAATATTTACAATTTTGAAAAATAAAATACTGTGGGAAAATTTTTATTTAACCCGTTATCTACCAGATTACAAAAAGTTATCCAATTGTAAAACAAATTTATAGAGGTGTTCCTATGGACCTTTACGACTAAAAAAAAAAGGTTTAAACTTGATCCGTTATCTAGTTCGTCTGTTATAGGGTGTGTCCATATGGCAACGCTAGTAGAAACGCTAGTACAAAAAAATTACTTTTTTCATGTTAAAAAAAAAAACTTTATTTTCTTATTAAAAATAAAATTAAAATCTTTTAAATTAAAAATAATAACAAAATTATAAAGTTTAATTCAAAAAAACATTATATAAATTAAAAAAACAAACAAAAAAATAACAAAAAAAAGCAATCCGTTGCAAAAATGATATGGAATGAAAAGTTATGAACTAGAATTCATTTTGAATGGAATTTTACAAAACATTTAACGCATAAACCAACATTGCATTTTTGGCACTCCGCTCTACCTATAGATTTGCATTCTTCGTAGACACATCTCCGTTTTTTGCTAACTTGTTGAACGAGATGGTCTTTTCCGTCATAACGAATTGCAAATTCACCAACAGATGCATGAGGTCTTTTTCCTGCAGACTTAGGCTTCGTTTTGAATGATCGAAGATAAAATGTAGCTATTTCTCTCCGAAAAGACAATTGATCCAAATCTTTTTTATGCAATTTAGCCAATTGCCAAGCATTTTGAACCGCTGCATTGAGTAACCAAGTAAAAAGAGGCCACCACCACTTTTTACCTCGTATACCAATCCTGTATGCATTAATATTTTGGTCCATACGATCGGTACCTCCCATATAGCTGTTGTAACTTTGAATCGCTGTCGGGATGCTTACCGTCACTCTCTTTATTTCGGCACGGCTCCATCTTGTTGTAGTTCCTACAGGATTCTGGCCATATATTGTAGAAGCTATTGTCACAATGGCATTATCCTTCCATCGAGTTACAATAAAATTTTCTGAATTATATTCAGCAACTGCCGTTTGCATAAATCCTCTTTTTTTTTTCTTTTCAATAGTTTTTGCGTCCCACAAAGGACATGTTTTATCCAATCTATTTGCTCTTAGTGTACCAGTGCAATTATATCCTTTGTTTTTTAATTCCCATAACAAGGGAAAATTTGTGAAAAGATTATCGCAATAAATATGGTAGGGTAAGTCTTTTTTTTCATCAGAATATTGGTTTAGCAAATCTAAAATTGTTGCAGAAAATTTGCCCAGTTTTCTTTCAATTTCATCTGCGCCTTTATAACTTTTAGCTTGATAAGGCTCAAAAGCTATAAGATAACCTGTTGTATTATTTTGGGCCCAGATTTTGTACCCAAATCGAATAGGTTTATTGTGTATAGTTTGCTTGCAGCCGTGCTTTCCAAAGTACTCAACCATAGCCTCGTCATGAGAAATTGGTTGAGAAGGAATGAAATGTTCCATAAATCTTTTTTTTAAATGTTCAATAAGGGGTCTTAGTTTTGCATATTTATCTTCTTTATCTAATGAATCATTTCTATTGAAATGTAAACATTTCGTAATTTCATCAAACCTGTTTCTTCTCATGGACTCATAAACATCCATGTTTCTAAGATCACTTGCATTCGACCAGTAATGAGTTCTGCTTGGTAAAGAATTATAACCTGACACTATTAAAATACCTATAAATACCTTTAATTCATCTACTGAAATATCCGGACTTGGCCAATTTTTGGAAAGAGCATATATTGCACTTTGTTCTATAGTGTGGTTTAAAATTTGAGAATCAAAAAAAAGTTCAAATAATTCAACGGCATTTATATTATGATATTTAGAAAAGTTTTGTTCTGGAAAAATATTTGAGGATATTGAACTACAGTCTTGTAGTTTCCATTTTATTTTATTGGTAATCGCTTTTTTATTTTTCTTGGTATACACGTTGGAGTTACTTCTTACTTCTATACGATTTTTATTAAAAATCTCAGCTTCAGCCAAGAGTTGTCTACCACTTAACCCTTGACTAAGAGGCTCGAATTCATCACATGAATCTTCATCTGTAAGTTCGCTTACTTCAGGTGGTTGTATACATATAGGTTCATTTATATTTTGTTCATTTAAAGCATCTATTATTTCATTTAGTGTTAAAGATCTAAAAAAAAAAATTTTGTACTATGAATTCTACTAGAGTGTCCATATGGCAACAGCTATCAAATTCGCTTATAAAATCAACACACAAGCTAACATCATATTACAATTCATATTTTTTATTTTTTTTATACTCCAATTAACTTTTCTATCGGTCTGAAAGAAATTTGACATACCGTTATTCATATTATTTACTTACCGATTTCGTGAATCCATTTTGAATAAAAAAATATTTTTATAATCACAAATAAAATTCTATAAAACCACCACATTAACTAAAAAAAGTTAAACTAACATAAAAATTAGTTTTTGACATTTCTTAAAAAATAATTTCATGGCATACTGCAATGAAAAAAGAAAACAAATAATATTCTGACCGTTATAAAATTTATATATTTTGTGTTGCCATATGGCTACACTAATAGATAACGGGTTAAGAGAGGTATAGTGAAAGTAGTATATGGTAACGAAACTGAAGCCTAATCTAATAATTGATTATGTATTTCGGTGCTTCTTATGGGAAAGGGAGGATGGAAGGAAATCATTTAAATATTTAGAAATAATACTGCAATCTGTGTATAGGTAAACTCTTCAAAGCTTCCAAAAATTAACACAATCCTAAAAATCGTTAATTACCTACTGAAAGACTACTTGTTAGTTGGATATTCAAAACTTTATTTATAATTATAGCATCATTAAGTTCAATTTTATTTAAAAATTATAATTAATTATGGAAAAAGATTTATTTTTTGTATTTTACAATTAAATTAAACCACATAAAAAATGGTGATTGCATTTTATGTGGTCTTGTTGGGTGTTATATTTGATGAAATGTTTTTACAAAAAAAAATTATATTACTTTTTCCCCAATAACTGACTTGCCACATTTTTCGGTTGGTTCGTATTATGTTTATTATTTAATTATTCATTAAAATATAAACTAAAATTTAGATCAAATGAAAATGAAAAGTTAAAAACTTTGCATTAAAGAATAATAAGTGTTTTAATTGAGAATAAAATTAATTTGTTTAAAGTGTTTTTGAAAACCAAATTTTAGCTAGGTTAATTGGATATTTCTGATTTAAAATGATTTTATATTTCAATATAGAAACCGTGAGTACATCGGTTTGATTTTAAAAAATTCATCTCCTAAACCCACAAGTTACTCCTTTTAATAAAACAGATTGTCCCTAGATTAATTTTCTGCAGTTAGAATAAGTACCGAATGTTGACGATCATGAAATTATG